>BLKR01009321.1:0-132102 GCA_011170035.1 Teleogryllus occipitalis
CGGAGCAGACGACGGAGCAGAGGACGGAGCGAAGGACGGAGCGAAGGGTAGAGTGGAGGACGGAGTGGAGGACGGAGTGGAGGACGGAGTGTGAGTGCGGGGGCGGAGCGTGAGGCGGAACGCGGGGGGTGACGTGGCGCGCAGAGGGGAGGGGAGGGGAGCACGAGGAAACACGTGGGTGGAGCTGTGGTGGAGCGGGGGTGGTGCTGAGGACGCTAGCAGAGGTGCGAGGACGGCGGAGAGCGTGGGGCCCGGGTGCATAGCAGGAGCTGCGGCGGAGGCGGGCGCGCGGATGAACGCGCCCCGCAGCCACGCCCGGGTCGTGTCGCAGTGGCCGCGCGGCGCCGTGTCAAGTTGCGGGGGTGGGCGTGGGACGCGCGCGCGGCCGCCCCAGAGGGCGATACGGGCGAGTGCGGAGGTTGCGAGCGCGCCGAGGGCCTGTGTGAAGAAGTCGGCCACGCGCTGGGGGGAGGCAGGCGTGAATTCAGAAGTAAACAACGGACCAGAGTATTTTTCACAGAGCACGCAAAAATTTTAATTTTTTACAATGAAGTGTACAATTTATTTGTAAATTGTAAACATTTATTCAGTAGAATACATGAATTACGAATTTACTCAATTCTACGATTATAAATAATTATATATTTATATTCTTAAATATGTAAATCGTGGCTTAATTTTGGGAGGGCGTAAAATATCTGACAAATTTAGCAACATACTATTAATGATTCCGTTTATTTTTTAGCAAATATTAAATTTCATTCGCAATTAAGTTTTTTGTTCCTGTGATCCCTTAATCGCTGTGTTCACCTTTGTCGAAGTAACGCAGGGAAACAGAGGAAATTGTCGGATAAGCGGACCGAATCGCGGTTAAAAGCTGCGGCGATGGAGCGGTAACGGATACGACGATACGGTAACGACAGTGACGGTAACGGAAATGGACATACAGAGAGAATGGTGATGGAGGCGAAGACAGACACGGGAGACGGAGAAATAGATGGCGGCATGGAGTTTGGTGAGAGGATTGAAATGGGGGATGATGCAGGTTTCCTGAGACATTGCCTGAGCAATAGCTGAGGTGCGAATGGAAGCATAATTGAGGAGGAGAAAACTGCGGACGGTTTAGAAGAAATGTAGAGAAAGAGGTAGATAATGACGCGGAGAATGTGCTAGAGGATTACGTAGAGGATGTTATAGAGAACAACACAGGATAGGGTGCCGAAATGGGGTAGAATGGTGTGGTATGACGCCACATTTCTGATCAAATTGAAATATTAGTGTACTTAGACGCTCCAGAGATGCATCTAGATGTTGCGATTTTATTTTGAAGATTCGCCGCAAGATGGCAGTGTAATACATAAATTAATGTTCTTTATCCCAAAGTGTAGAATATTTAAATGAGTCAAATTGGGACGGAAATGTCAAAGAAAGGAAGAGTGTCGGAACGTGGAAGCAAAGAAAGTGGGGGCATCAGAGGAAAGGCAGTGACAAATACACATGACTGTGGTAGAGGCGTGGGATTGATTGTTTGATTGATTGTTCGTGATTGCGGGCTCGTCAACTACTGAGGTCATTTGTCCCGTATATGTAGTACATGTTTTTCATCGGGAGGTGGTGGTGATCTTCCCTCACTGGATGGCGATATCCGGCGCCGACCTACCGTCGACGTTTTTCCCCAACCAGATATATCCCACCAGCGGGGCACCGCCCTAGGCGGAACAAGCTCTAAGTCCCCGACCAGTCTCCCGGCATGTATGGTAGTGTAGTGCATATTAGCGTAAGTGTGTGTGTGTGTAAGTATTGAGGATAGGACAAGGAAAAGGAAGGAAAAATCGCGCGCGGTCCGTGGCCCGTTTGTTAGGGTACTGCTCCGGCATTCGCCAGGTGTTGATCGAAAAAAACACGGAAAACTACCGATCAGAGCAGCCGGCCGCTAAAATTTTCCTCCAGACAACAACTGAAATCGACCTAGCTGAAAAGCTAGTGTCGAAAATCCTGCCGCCGCCGGGACTCGACCTCCCGGGACCACCCAGTCAGAAGCACTGCAGTGACATCAGTTGATGCACTGAGCCACCGCTGCCGGCAGAGGCGTGGCGGTGCCTGGTTCGACGAGGGTGTGTACAGTGGCAGGGCGGCAGGCGGCTGGAGGCGTGACGAGCACAGTGACGTGGGCGAAACCGGGAGCAGGGGTTGATTAGTCGGACAGCGGCGGAGCACTGGGTGTGGGACGACGGCACATGTGCAGAATAAGGGCTTGTGCGGGTGTGGTGCCAACGACAGCGAGGATCACGCCGCTGGTCGAGCTGGTGGTTCCCATGATCTATGCACAAGGGTATACATTCTAGTACCGTGGGCACATTTTCGCTCGCCCGCGAAGGTCATATATGACGTAACTAAAATAACGGAATAATACAAACAGTCAGGGCCAGGAGAAACTTAAGCCTTGACATTGGCTTGTTCAAGACCATCCAGTACTTCTGACGTCACAATCGGGATGTTCGTATACATTACTCGTGACACAAAGCAGATTTGAATTAAAATAATGGCTCAAGTGGAAGCGAACCAGCTAGTCTACATACTTCGCGGGTTCTATTCACGACCGAAGCGTATTTTTTGGCATTTTGGTATAATAATGCGTAGAAAATAATGCGTTCCACAGACTCAAGTTTGTTTTATATAAATTGAAGACGGTCGGAACTTCGCCTTCAAAAAGGAAATGCGCAAGCGATAGTGAGTCAGTTCGGACCTAAATGTTTTTGATAAATAATGTGCGTGCGCTCAACACATCAGAAGGGTTAGTTGGTGGGGGACGTCATGAACCAACTGTAAATTAAATTAGTTTTACACGTGATACGCCTTAGGCCGTAGGTAACTCTCGTGAATTTTATTTAAATCTGTTGCCCCCGGCCATTTTCAGACATAGTTTTCTCCAGGTACGAAATGAAAATAAGGAATGCAAGTATACAACCCTGTAACAGACGTGGTAGAGATTATTTATGTATCACATGGGTTACATTGCGTGATTACAGCCACTGGCGGGGTTTCAACCCAGCGTTCTTTTCAATCCTACCGGATCTCCAGCGCGAATCTACAGAAACTTCTTCGAGCAGACGCGCCTCGTGGTCGTCCCTTTAAACGTCTGGGTGTGATTCTTACGTTCTCCGCCAGATGCCGGACTCAGTTAACCATATCCGAGCTTTCTGGTTGGGAGAACGCGAGATTTCGTTAGGAAGGGACATTGCTGGAGGGAATTATTTTTACCGGACACCTGCCAAGGTTCTTTTACATGCAACTAGCATGCCATGGCTTCTTTGGGTATTTCGACCTAGTTGTTTCTGTTGCTGAATTCCGCGACTGAATTCTACCTAGTGTCGAAATTCCTTCATCGTTTGGTCATTACTCTTATCACCTCCAAGTCAGAGTCACTGCAGTTACGCCGGGTATAGTGGCTCAGAGCTAACTCAAAAGGTCAGGGGGTAAAAGAAACATGTCACACATGCGACAACCGATTCACAAGAATCATACTGAATAGTAATAAACCAAGCGGTTTTCCGTGACGATAACCGAAGATGTTTCCCGAAAATGAAATTAAAAAATCATCGTCTAAATACTAAAATATCTAGAGGCGAATTCTAAATACGAGTGGAGTATTAAAAGGCTTAATTTTTCCCAGCAAAGAAGAAGCGTTCTAAGACTCTCAACGCAGATTTAAAAATCAATCTACGGAAACATGATTTTTGTCTTTTCTTAAAGATGTTGTTTGACTAGTGTATCAATATGAAGCAGGAGTATTTGTTTGCCTTTCCAAAGTTTTCGACGTCTTTCATTATAAAATTCTGCTTTCAAAATTACCTTCTCATAAAATTCGTGTTATTCGTGTGTATCCTAAATTGGATATTCTCTTACCTTCAACTATCTCAAAGAGAAGAAATAACGTACTGGAACGAAATTTCATTATTTACTCATCTATCCAATTTTTTTCCCATTGAGCACGGCGTTCTACAGGGGGTTGGATCTTAGGTCCTGTCCTCTTCCTTTAATGCGTAAACAATACGCCTTCATCCACTAGAAACGGATGGACAGTTCTCTTTGTTGGAGACACAAACATACTTTGGAGTAAAGAAACAGTTTACGGTTTCAGATATTTTAAATCGGTTTCATTATAAACGAAAGAAAAACTGTTTCAATGCAGAGTTCAATTTCAAACAGGCAATTGCTTGCGCCATTCAAAATGAACAATTTGAAATTGGCTAGGGGAACGATATAGAAATTTATAGGTCTCAATTCTAAAAGAAACTATATAAAAAACTTCAATAAAACCTCAATTGGAATAAAGAAGTAAACATAGAAATGAAATAGACAATAAATTAAGTTCGTTCTGTAGTTTTTGTCAAAATTGACTTACTTAATAGTTAGAAAATATTTCCACCCAAAACAGATATTAATATTTACAACTCACGTCGTAGGAACCACCTTCAACCAGTGTCACTATCAATAGATTACTACATGGAATTCATATATATGTAGGTAATACCTTTTAGATGGTGTTAAACAAATGAAATCCATACACAAGTCAAAGTGTCCAGTACATTTTCCTCCAACATAACTATTTCTACACAATGACTATACTAAGCATTAAAAATAAAAATAATATATATATGAACAATCGTATATAATACTTTAGTTAGCATTTGTACTGTACAATTTTAAAAGAAAAAGTATGACAAAATAATATTTTACTTCAGCTTCTGGTCCAATTACTCGTATCTCAATCGAGGTTTCCGTCTAGTTAACCATGATCTATTGTGCAAACGCTGATACGCCCAGTTGGTTTGCTCCAGGACATAAATGTAGCTTTCCTAATCGCACGTTATACTGCGCTTTCCTTTTGCTAGCAGTGGTAGGATTAGAACCGGTCTGTAAACTCATATTTTGTTAGAAATAATTTTAAATATATTGTTACCTGTGCTATTAAACTTTCTACTATTTTCGGATGAAAATTTCTAATTTTCAAACGTTAACTACGCTTTGTTGCTACTTTTGAAATTCATTTAATTATGTACAGTGTAAAAGTTGAGTAGGGATTCTGCATCTCAAGAAAACACTAGTTATATTTCTTCCCCATACGTCACATAGTGTTTCTTTTTTTACTTATCTGAGGTCGATTTTAATCTGCGATGGTTATAAGCAACCACTGAAATTTTAACACTGGTTTTGTGACCTTAGGTTAACAGTAGCGGAACACGCATCCGGATACACACAAACATTCATGCCCGTGGCGGGATTCGAACCCGCGGCACCTCAAGTCAAGGCAGCCACGGACTTTCAGACTTTAGCGGCTATCCGGGTCGGCTTACTTTGTAACTTTCTCGCTACGGAGTAGAAAATTATGTAAAGCTGCGCGAGAAAACCGCAAATTTTCGGCAGAACAGGGCTCTGGTTACGAAAGGCCCTGGTTCGTATTACAGGGCCCTGATAAAAAAATGGATAAATCCATTCGCTAAATTTAGAAAAAAATTCTTTAACACGTGGTCTAACCAGAATCAATGTTCTGTGAGTCCTTGATACCAAAAGTTCGAAAGACGGCAAGACGTCTGTTTCGTCTGCCTGATATTTTCTTTTAATGAAATCTATTCCTTAAAAATTTTTAAGTAAGGTCATGCATACATTTTTGAAAATTTGAGTACTTTTTGCGTCTTTTTGCGAGAAAATACGTGCTGTTTTAACAACACTTGTTTTGTTTTCCGAAGAAAAAAATCAAAACTAATCGTGCTGTTCTGTGGGTTTAAAGGGCAAGGGTTTCTTTTGCCAGCCTACCACTACCACTAGCGTTGCTGCTTTCTACATAAACCCCAGAGACTGCCTCCTCCGCCGCGCTGCAGTGCCTTTAGTTTTCCGTGACGCCCGCCACACGTAACGAAGTCTTCACGTACACGGCCTCTCTCGCAACTTTTGCCGCATCGCCGCCTCCTCTGACTCGCTCCCGCAGAGAAGGCTGCGCGCGCGATTCACACCACGTTAGCCACCACCGTCGTTCCACCCGGCGTTACGTCTGTAGTCCCCGCCTCCTTCGCCGAACACTTGGGTGACAGAAACAGATTCATTCAATTTTATGTGCATGAAAAGAGGAAAAGTAGCGGTGCTACAACAGCACATATTTCCCGTATTATTTCTTACTTTTGCAATTTTTGAAAATTTAAAGAGTTTCATGAAAATGAAACTTCCGCCGTTTTCTGAAGGATCATTTGCTTTACCCGAGGAAAAAATAAAGAAAGAATTTGAAGCCGTATATAGTATATTAAGGAATAAACTCAATATCATCAATATTGTTTTTTTTGAATTTGCATCGAAAATCTTCAATTTTTATTAGCTAAATTTGTTTTTTATCGAAGAAAACTAAAGAAAAATTGAGCCTTTTTTTGTTGAGAAAATAAGCGTTAAAAATGTGTCTATTTTCATACTCGTACATATTTCAGTTGTACCCATTTTAACTTAAATTCTCGTAAAATTGTACGTGATTTTTTTAAAGATTTCTCTTTGAACAACAGATTTCATTACATAAAATATCTATTGTGCATTATTCGAGCAAATATGCGTGCAGGATATTTGCGTAATGCGTGGATGTAAGAAGGCGGCGAAAAAACAGAACTTTTGCAATTTTCGAAAATTCAGAGTTCAACGAAAATGAGACCTGCGCCATTTTACGCGTCCTTTGCTGTATCCGAGGAAAGAATTGATAAAGAATTTGGGAATTTTTGAGAAAATTTTGAAAGTGTCCTTCAGCGTTCATGTGAACTACATCCTAAAATCAAAATATCCGTTTGCAATTTGGAGGGCCTGGAGTTCAGTGAGATCGCTTGGGGAATATCAATTTTGCAGAAAACCTTGTGATTGGGTGCCTGCGTTGATCACAGACAGAGGCGGACAGACAGACAATCGCTTTCTCGTTGTCAATTTGCGGTGTTAGGACCGACGAAACGATAACCTCTTAGAGGAAGTAATGTATTATGTACGGGAAAAAGATTTACCCACTTTTTCGATAGCAGATCTCTCCAATACGAATCATATTTTTCTTTCAAAGAGTCGCTGTTTTTGCTACATCCTAACAATACCTTGTCTATACTACGTAATTTATATGCGAGAAAGTAAAATATAATTATTCACGCCGGTCGGGGCTGACGAATGCAGGAGTGCAGATAGTCTGGGGGCAGGTTTGAATCCCGCGTAGGTGTAGTTCTTTACTAGCGCGTTGAGGCATTATGAACGCCTCCACCTATCTTGCACAGCCATTCAAAGAGTATCTCTTCATTCCTGGCTCGTCCAGCGGGTGTACGAGCGTGAGTTGAAGGCATGTGCGCACTGCGCGTGAATGCTGCGGTCATCTCTTCACCTGAGGTGTTTGTCGGACTTCAAACCAAAGGGGCAGAGTACGAGCTTACGAACCTCTGCAGTGCTGCTCCGTGTGTGCAATGTTTCCGGACACGTCTACTGCATCAGTCCCGTTCGAGTGGTGAATGTTTTATTCCGTGAGATGGCGGCGTTTTTCTTCCGCTGGAGGGTGTGAACCGCGCCGACTTCACGCCGGCTTGCGGTGGAAAACCACGTCCAAGTATCTCCCCCAGCGGGGCAACGGCCCAGCCGGGACAAGCTCTTGGCTACAGATAGGTCTGTTGACATGCGTGGTAGTGTAGTGCAGAAAAGTGGAAAAGTGTGCGCAAGGAGAGAGGGTAGAGCAAGGATAGGGAAGGAAACATCGCCCTCGGTTCGTGGCTGATTTCTTTGGATATTGATTCTGCATTCATAGGTATTGAACGGAGACACGAAGGAATACTACCAATGAGAGAAGCCGGACGTCGAATCCAGAGGGCGTCTGAATTCTACCTAGCTATGCAACTGCTAAAGTTGAAAACACGTAACCGTCGGGACTGGAACCCTGAGTCTTCCCAGTCAAAATCTCTGCCGAGAACGGCAATAACGCTGGCTGAGCTAAACTGAGCAGGTGATTCCATCCTAACTCGGGGTAGCGCAATAGGGCCTAAGGCTTTAAAGGCAGGCTTGAGAGGTAGACTCAATAAACAGGAGATATTAGGGTTCGCGATTGATTGATTCTTTCGTGTTTCCGTGCGAAATACTGTAGTCATTAGCCCTGTACGTATAATGCTTGTTTTTATGGTAGGTGACGGTGGTCTTCTCCGGAGGACGGTGAGATCCAGCGCCAAACTTCACGATGGCTTGCGAGGTTTTCGCCCACCACGTAAATCCCACCGTTCCAGCCGGGACAAACTCTTAGCTCCCGACCGGTCTCCCGATATGTGTGGCAATGTAGTGCTTGTAAGTGTGTGTACACGAGTGAGTATAGGAAAAGGAAGGAGAAGAAATGATAGTGCGCGGTCCGTAGACAGTGGCTCGTTGTTAGGGCACAGATCCGACAATCGCCTGGTGTTCATCGAAGAAACGACGGGAAAACAACCGATTAGACCAGCCGGCTGCTAGTACTCTTCTGTAGACAGCGGCTGAATTCGACCTAACTATCTAGCTGCCAGCTGGTATTGAAATTCCTGCCATTGTCCACACTGCAACCCTAAGGCCTCCCGATCAGAGGCACTCCCGTGACATCAGTTGATGCCCTGAGCCACCTAAACCAGATCAAGTTGTGGGGTGGGGGATTTATTTATTTATTTTACGTCAAAAAAAGTTAAAACTGTATATTACGTGCTATGGGGAGAAGTGAATTCTGTGCACATTTTCAAAATTCTGTGATCCCTACACTAAGTCATATACTACTTGAATTTTGAATTAAAAAAACGCTTCCATGTAATAAAATATATTTTCAAGGATAAATAAGCAATAAATTTTGGGCTGTTTTCCATGATGTCCTTCGTCGAGGAATAATACTTCCTGCCGCGACAACATGGAAACGATAATTTCAATAACTATATTTCCCACTGAATTCTAGAAGACGTGCACAAATAATGAAGTTACATTAATGTCCAAAAGCAAAACAAGGATGCTCATCAATCAAACGAAAACCCATGCTCTAGGAGTGTTGTCTGCCATGCTGTGCCATTGTTTTATCCCTGTACCCATACGAATGGTTTTGTACATTACTTATTGAAAATGTAATTTAGTGCTCGGTTTTACAAATCAGTAAACCAAGTACGCATCCAAGTAAAAGGGTGCCCCCATCATTATATTTGCTAATCTCGTGTTGCGCTATGGAATAGCGAACTTTTTATATTCTTTGTACATAAAGATTTGTTGCACTGCGTCACTGAGTATTCGTATGTAAAATACTTAGAGGTTTTAACAATTGCTAAAAATGCGAAATGTTACCAAACGCTGAGAATATGAGTAATTGTGTGTTTGACGATGATTCCAATCTGCGAAAATAAAATGCGAAATCGATCGCAAAATGCAAAATCACGTACAAAGAACGAAATGGTCGTGAATCTGCCATATTGTTAAATTGCATTTTACGGTTTCCTTTGTGTTTGCTCTCTGACTATCGATGCGACATGACATCACATTGATATTTGAAAACATATAATTCCACAGTGGTCAAGAGTGAAGATGAACGATTTCCAGTTAATATCGTTTAATTGTTACTAATAGAAGAAATAGGTTAAAGAAAGCCAACAGTAAAATATGCTCTAGTCAATTTTAAACTGATTGTGTTACATATTGATAATAGGTCTTTTTCTTCTCCTTCAAGCATTAGACCGGTTGGTTCGTTGCAAGTCATTGATCGATCCATCTTCTCCTGGGTCTACCGATATTTCTTTTTCCTCTGGGTGAGTAGCATAGGACTTGTTTTGGAATGCTTTCATCATTCATTATTACTGTATGGTCTTTGCATTTCTTCTCTTTTCTTCCATTTTACTATTCTGATTGTAAATTACGAGAGTCCTCCGGATGCATTCGTTTTCTATTCTGTCCTTTCATGTTACTCCTAAAATGGATCTTAAAATCTCATCTCCGCTGCTTGGATTCTGCCAAGAATTCAGTGTGCAGTTTTCACTACCATATAATCCACAGGGCACTGTCATCACTTTCTAGAACTTGAGCAATGTATCCCTCTTAACTTTGCCTTTGAGAGTTCTTTTCATCGTGCCACGCACCAGATTGAATTTTTCAATCTTCCTGTCCACATCAGCTTCGCCGGAATAAAATATATCACATCCTAAGAATCTGAAGGTGTTGACTTGTTCTATTATTCTGTCTTCTAGAACGAGTTTGCATCTTAGAGGTTGGAGTCCTTGGAATGTCATGGATTTGGTTTCACTTGTGGACATTTTTAAATTATAAGACTGTTATTATGTGGAGTTCGTATATGGCTCTTTGTAAGTTGTTTTCGTCGTCGGCAATTATAACTTGTTCTTCAAAAAAAAAAAAAAGAGTTTTCATAAAATTATTCCCTTTAAAATCGTCTGCTGCATTAAGATCTAATCCGTTTCTTCCATTAACGCACCACGTTGTGGAGGTATAAATTAAGAAGTATCGGTGACAGCCCTTGTCTCAGATTCATTGTCTAAGATTCATGGTTTCCTACATAACAATTCCAGATTTTAATCTTACGCAAATCTGCGTACCTAAGTAGGCCTACATATTTCGAATAGTTTTCATTGGGTGGAGTGGTATGCCTCTTATCTCCATAACTTTCCACAATTTCATTCTATTGATAATAGGTGAATGTATATTGATTTCGTTTAACAAAATACATGACAATTTAAAAGAATCTTGCGTTGTTTTAAAAAGTATTTACAAATTGCAAGACAATATTTTTCCGCTTTTTGAATAATGTTATTAAGAAGCGTAGGTCTATACAAGACAGGAATCATTCTAGGGATTTAAAATTACTTCTTTAAATATTTGTTGAAGTTCACAAATGGCGAAATATGAAATTAGTTTCCCTTGTTTTCTGATTTTAATGGAAAAATCTGAAAAGCATCAACATATTTTTTAGCTCAAAGAGAAAATTCATGAAATGCCACCAAATGCTAAATTTTAATTTTAATGTGCCAAATTCTATCATCACTGACTATAATATGTTAAAGCAGTATTCATGAAGACTTTTTCTGAAAATATTTAATTCGTTTCTGTGTTACATGTTATATGAGCTTGAGCAATATACTCGCTACTCTTTTGAAATACTAGTTTTGTGAGTTTGTTCAGCAGCAGTTTTGCTGCTGCAGCCACAAGTCTTTAAAAAGATAGAGATCCTCCGCTTTAACGGAGTCTACAACCATGGAAATTATTTAGACAAAGCAGAGAGACTGTTTAAATTAAATCAATTAACAATGGAGCCTTGAATAAATTGCCTTTCTAATATCCACCATATTACTTTTTAAATAACTATGTACCGTGTACATGTGTTGCACCCGCGCTAAAGAGAAATCGTTAGGTTCTTTGATAATGAAAATTCGTTTATTAATGAGTTACGAGGACAAGAGAAAACTAATACCACGATAAAAAGACGTTTGTTACTTTGCGCAGTAAGATAAAAGGACTTCCAAACGGATGGATGAAACAAAGAAGCTATCTCAATTATTTTAAAACAATCGCTGGACTACACATGTGTGAAAAGTAACTGAGGAGAAAGTTCTTGTACCTTGTAGCCCCCGTTCTTCCATCACAGACTGATGTCAATTCCTTTTGTCAGGGACAAAAGAGAGGCGATCATGTCTTGTGCGATCCTACATTTCTCACGAGAGTTTGAGCCTACAATGTCACTAAAACCGTGACTCCCTTTACCGACAACTCCCTTTACGATCAGTGAACCATTCTCGCGTAATTGATAGAGCGAATCAATTTTCGCAGCCCCGCTTGGTGGCTACGACCCGTAATGGGAACTACTGCGCAGCCGTGGCGACCAGTGGGTTGCCAGTTTAGAGGGATGTGTGTCCAGACAATCGCATTCATTTTGTCTCTTCGGAATATTTAGTCAACGAGGGTATACTACGTTTTGATAGACGTTGTGTGATAAAAGTTTGAGCTATTTGGTTTATTATTATATTGATGTTTAATTCTGAATGAAGTTGTTTATTACTTATGAACCAGGGGGCATTTGTGATTAATCTTAAAAATTTATTTTGCATTACTTGAATTTTATTCACATTTCTGGGGGCTGCGATTGTCCATATGAGGCATGCATAAAGCAGTAGTGGTCTGATTATAGTTTTGTATAGTGTCGTACTGTTTGTGAATGACAGGGATTTGTGTTTGTTGATTAGTGGCCGGTGTTGGAATAATTTATTTCTTGCTTGTTTAATTTTGATATCTATGTGGGTTTTCCAGGTTTGTTTTGTGTCCAGATGAAGTCCAGAGTATTTTATGGGTTGTGATGGTGGGGTCCAGGTGATGGGGGAGTTGTTTATTACTAGTGGAGTGGGGGAGGTAAACTTTCTGAGTGAGAAGATTTTTGCTATTGTTTTGTCGGGATTGAGCCAAATTTTCCAGAAGTTTGCTTAGGTTTCAATGTTATTTAAATGATTTTGAATTTGTTATCGGAGGTTATTTAGTGAGTATCCTGAGGCTAATAGGGCTGTATCGTCTGCGAATTGACATTTATTAGAATTTGATGATGATGGAATGTCTGCTATGTCAATGTTGAATAATGTTGGAGATAAAGGGGAGCCTTGCGGAATATTGCCTGCTTTGATAATAATGTGTGGGGTGGAGTGGTGATTGT
Organism: Teleogryllus occipitalis; assembly: GCA_011170035.1. Taxonomy (NCBI): domain Eukaryota; kingdom Metazoa; phylum Arthropoda; class Insecta; order Orthoptera; family Gryllidae; genus Teleogryllus; species Teleogryllus occipitalis. The sequence continues at coordinate 12,689 of BLKR01009321.1, forward strand.
TGACTATTACTGAGAATGTGCGATCTGTTAGGAAACTTTTGATGATGTGAATATGTAGGATGGAGTTCCAGCTTTTATTAGTTTGTGGATTAGTCCCAGGTGCCAAATTCTGTCAAATGATTGAGTGATGTCAAGGAATGTAGATATTGCGTGTTGTTGTTTTTTTCTAAAATGCAGAGTGGTTGTGTTCTGTTAATCTAAATAGTTGATGGGCAGTTGAGTGGTGAGCAATGAAACCGAATTAATGTTTGGGAATTATTTTAATGTTTTTGAGATGCTGGTTTAATCTGGCAGTTTAATCTTTAGTTTTTCGAATATTTTGGCAATAACGGGTTGTAAACTGATGGGCCGGTAACTGTCTACTTTGGAATGAGTTTTGTTGGGTTTCGGAATGGGGTGGATGATTGAATGGTTCCAAGTTTGGGGGAAGTATCCTGTTTTTAAAATTGAATTGTAAATATTGTTTAGGAAGGCTAAGGTTGACGGTGGGAAACTTTTTCCGATTATTGAACTGGTTTTATCGTGTCCGGGGGCTAAATCTATCGGTCCGCTAAATCTATTGGAAACTATTACGTTAAACTGTTTCCGTAGGTCTGCATTACTATTATGATGGGTGTTACCTTGCGTTGCCGCGCGTTTGCTGTCACCTTCATCGCAGGTCTCCATTGATCTTTTACCGGAGAGAGTCCCGGCGGCCGCTTGGTTGAAGGTTGGTGGGACGTCTGATGATGAAACCGGGGGGCTAATGTCCATCGGTGACGTTGTAGGGGGCGGGGGCGTGTAATTCCCGCCCGTTTGGAAGTTGCTGGAATGACCTGCTGAGTAAGGTTCCATATTGCTGGCTGGCGATGATGGTGCTTCACCGTTCAATGTGGTTAGGGCCGCACTGCTTAACTCTCGTGTGATGGCATTGTTTTCGTTGCTCATGAATGTAACGAGCGCTTGATGGAGCACTGCACTCACTAGTTTAAAATAACTTCGGTGCGCAGATTGTGTAGCTCTTTGAATAGTTTTGATACAATTTATACTTCACTGGACGGACAAAACAGTAGACAAATACTGTAGTCACACCGAGATTGGTCGGCCTTACTCTGTCGGCACTGAACGATAGTAGCTGCTGATAATGGAGCGACTGCTCTGGCCCGCAGCTGAAGCGAGAATCCACTGCTGCTCAGGCCGGGCAGGATTGAGGGCAGATTCGCAACGCCTCCGCAGCTCGTGGGTGATTTTTCATAGTAGTTAATCTCCAGTAAATACGAAGAAGAAAATGTATCCAAGGAGAAAAGTATCACCATAAGGACTTTATTGCTGACATGGTCTTCATACTCTTCTCGAAGTGTTTATCAATTTAGGAAATTAGTTTAGGGAATTTTTAAGTTTATGAGGTAGTTAACTAAGAATATTAAGTTATACAGTGAAGTGATGTGTCGTGCAGTGTAGAGCAGCAAAATAATGAAGGAAATGTTTTTAGTGTTATAGTGAAGTGAAGTGAAGTGAAGAATAGTGCAGTGCGTTCTTTATTGTATAAACACTCAGTGCAGCTTTGGATGATAGACGGTTCTTTTCTTTTTCATGAAATTTAATGTTTTAAGAACCAGCAGTTTTTATATTATTATTACTGTTATTGTTATTATTATCATCATTTTAGCATTATTATTACCAATATTATATTATTTGCATTACATCTATTATCTTATTTATATAATTAACTGCCACCGGGTTACACCCAATTGCAGTTTAAATACATTTATCTTATCTTATTTGAGTTATGAGCTAACATAAAACAAACTTATGAAAATTTAAGTGTTAACCTATTTGTGACCTGCGTTTTGAGAATTTTGAGATTTCACAAGTCATAAAGTCTCAGTTACAGGTATTTGATCTGTGCTCTTACAAATGGATTCATACATAAATTTGTTTAACTCGTTGTAGATTCAATATTTTAAGTATCCTGAAAAAAAGGGCCACACTAGAAGAAAATATTCCATAGAAGGAAAAAATAAAAAAGGCATCAAAAGACAAATAAGAAAACAGAAGGGATCAGTTACATATTTAAACATCTGATCAAAACTAGTGGTGCTATAACAACACATATTCTAGTATTAATAACAACGGTAATATAATATATTGATCCTTCGACTACTTCAGCCATCGCTTGCAAAAGTTAAAAGATATCACTGAAAATTAGGCGAAAACTACTAATAATTCGAAAAAGTACATTATGTGAGTTAAAGAACTAGAATTGATTAGATTCATGACGAAATAAATTTCTCTAATAAATTGAGAGCATGGTTGGATTTTGGATCTTTTAGATCCGTTTCAAATTCACAGATCTGCTACAGCGCGTCCAAACGGAGAGACTTTTGAGTAAAAATCTTTTTTTATTTCGAGGATCACTAAAACGTATATTTTAATTTCTAATCGGGTTTGCGTCCGTTTCAGCTCGAACATCTGGCGCTGCATCAGCTGTCGTTTAGCCGTCGTACTAGTGTGCCCGCCCCTCAGCCGCGGGACGCCTGGAGGCCCCCAGAAGGTATCAGACATTCATTTTGAATATACTACGTTCAAAAGGAACAAATATTAATTTTTGGAATTTGGCATTATGGACCCACACAACGTATTATCGACGGTACTTCTTCTAGGATTATGAAACTTTAAACTACGGAGTCGTGAATGTAAAATATGAAACGGCATTGATTTGTTGATGCTGTAATATTGATTTGTTCCTCTATTTTCTGTGTTTTTCTATTAATCAAACATTGTAGAGTAGACAGTTTCGTCCCTAATTTGCATTCACATTATTCACCACCAGTCATTTAAATTGCAAACAGACTGGACTATTTTAATGGACAGTTCACTTACCACCATCACTCGAAGGGTAAATGTTGAAGTTGCGGTCTTGAAGCCACGATGTCACTGTTACAAACTCACGCACGTGGGGAGGTACTTGGCAACGCATGACCGCGCTGTTGCCACGCATCACGGCAGCTCCGATGGTTTCCACGCGAAAAGCCTGGATAACCACTGCAACAAATGAGAATATAATTTTCATTATATTATGCTTTGGTACCTTTATTTTTGAACAGACATTGAACAGCTAATGGAGATGAATGATTTCACACTTTTCATTATTATTATTATTATTATTATTATTATTATTATTATTATTATTATTATTATTATTATTATTATTATTATTATTATCATCATCATCATTTTACAACAGACTCGAGGATTAATTTTTTCCTCATCTTCAGGCTAGAACATTATGTAAATATGAAAACCTTATAGAAGCATATGAGACGTGCACAGATATATCAAATTTAAACACCTGTGTTTGAAAGGGAAGGCGACCACGACGATGTCGGCGGGGTGGTGGTGGTGGTGGTGGTGGTGGTGGTGAGTGGAGAACGTGGTTCGTTACGATCCTTAACACTTCATGGAGAACATCAACGTGATGTATCAGTGCACGACTCATATGCTTCTATAACGTTTTCTCGAAGGTGAAGTCACACCCCTGTGTTCGGCTCAGGGGTTGTCAGAGCAGGTAATGCGCCGTGATAGTTATCTTTCTAGCTCTAGCTGAGCAAAGGCTGAGATGGACCCTTGTTTTGCTTCTGAACATAAATGTAGCTTCATTATCTGTGCACGTCCTTCAGAATTCAGTGGGAAATATAGTTATTCAAATTATCGTTCTTCATGTTGTCGCGGCACGAAGCGCGACGACATGATGAGGGATAAGAGCCCAAATTTATTGATTTAACCTTGAAATATTTTGTTAGCTTGCAAAAAACCTTCATTTACTTTCTGTTTTGAAAATTCAGGTGGTATATGGCTTAGGGTAGTGATCAGAGAATTTTGAAAACGTGCACAAAATTGACTTCTACCCATAGCACATCACATACACTTTTTAACTGTTTTTGACGTAAATCAAGTAATTAAATAAAAAGCTCTTTTGAATATAAGACAGTTTAATGTATTTCTCGCCAACAAGGGATCGGAGCTAGGATGCTTTCTTTGACAGTTCTGTGATCCATTTGTGAAACTCATTATGTTATTCATTCTGAATTCTTTCAAATTACGTCAGCCTTCATGCAGCTCATTGCGTGTATTTTGCAAATGTATATTCCCGACTGAGACATGGCATAATATTCCGAGGTAGCTCATCCTGTAGTACCCAAACCTTTAGATTCCAAAATAAATTTATTTGAATAATGAAAAGATGCCGTCCATGTGATCCCTGCAAGCTTCTTTCATCGAGCTTGGTATCTTACCATTGCTTTGTCTATTTCTTTACGAATGTGAAATATTTGTCAAAACTGACTTACTTAACGGTGGAAACATATTTTCATGCAATACTGATACTGATAATTATAACACACGTCGTAGAAATCACGTTCAAATGTCAGTATCATTGGCTCATTACAAGAAATACACTTACAATACGTGTACGTTACTTTACAACGCATGATAATAATAAAAATAATATGAAAAAATTAAAAAACGCGAGATTACATTAAAGTCGGTACACATATTCAAGTTAAAAGTAAAATCTTTTCTGCTGCATAAACTGTTTCTACACAGTTAGATACCACACGGATCATAAAAAAATGCTTATTTTAACAAAACAATGATACATATATAATACATTAGTTTATGTTTGTATTGTATAATTAAAAAAAAAGACATAATAGCTTCACTTCGCTCACGTTTAATTGAGTTCTCCTTTTGCTTGTAGTGGTAGAAGTAGAGCTGAAGTTGAGTTGCTATATTGTTAGCAATGCAGAACAATCAAATCTGCAGTTCGTTCACAGTTGCAAATAGTTTTCCTATAACTCGGGAACGAAAATGTCTAGTTCTTCTAATGTTAATAATCTGATGTTTTTTAATTTTTTTAATATTATTTTTATTATTATTGTTTTAGCTTTCATTCATCTTTCAACGATTTATCGTTAAAATGTTGGAATGGGATTCTGATATTCAAGAAAACGTGCTCAGATAATCTTTTTCCCCATACGTCATACACAGTTTTTACTGTTTTTTGACAAAATAAATCAAACTACATCAAATCAAACTTCCGAATGAACAAATGTAAAATTCCCGAAACGTCACGCAATGTGTGTTCAAGGAAAAAAGTCGATTTTTACATTATCTTAGTTAATGACAGCTTTTCCTTCATGAGAAAGACCACATTTTTCTAAATAACAGTTGCCTCCTCTTCGAGCGCGAGGGTATTTTGTACATCACCATGTGACATTGTAGAGAACGTGTCAATTATTTAAAACCATTGAGAAAGCCGCGACTTGTGAAGTGAAGTCTGAGATCAAGAGGTGTAGGGAGTCACTTTATATGGATAAATCATCTCTTCGACGATGGTGTCAACATTTCAATTCCGAGAGAAAGAATATCCGTGATGAAAAGTGCGCAGGACTCCTCACGGTTGTTACTGACAAATTGTTTTGTTGTATTGACGAATTCGTGAAACAAGATTGGCGTGTCACCCTTACTGACATCTGTCAAAAATTCCCGCGTATTTCGCTTTCCATTATTCACAAAAACGTTCGAGACCATCTGCAGTACTACAATATTTGTGCAAGATGGGTCCAGCGCATGCCGACAGATATGCACAAACAAAAGTGCCCTTTAAACTCTAATTACCTTTATTTACTCCTTTATTACCCTAATAAAGGAGACGTAGAACTGTGTCACATTGTTCGTGTCGACGAAATGTATTGTATGCAAAGCCTGAGTCCAAACATCAGTTTATCTTGTCAATGTTCTCCATTGTTTGCATTCCCAGATGAAAAAGTAAACTTGTACTCCAAAATATGAAGATAGTCCGAAGAGCCGACGCAGTACTAGGCAATTCCATTAATATCATTCTCACATGCAATACGATACACTAGTCCATCATCCTCTGTCGTTACTAATATTCTTCCATTCTTGACCCAACTATACTTAACATTTTTCACTTTACCTTTCATTTTTAATTCATGTAAGAGATTACTAAATTCAGGTATTAAAAGATTACTTGAAGTACATTTTGTTAATCTTACTTTTTTCTCCAGCACTTCGAATTCCATGACTATTTACTTACTTCGACACAATAATCCCTCATTTGATGACTAAAAAAGATTATCGTTAACATGAAATCGCTTTTTTTGCTGCATTAGTTGGGTGCTTGTTACGTAATTACACATAGTTTGCGGATTATTAGCTTGGATTTTGTGACAAATTTCATCGAATTCTTTCAAGACTTTTTTTCTTCGTTAGGAACCCCGTGAATACTGACAATTGAAACGTATCTGATGTTATACTCTATGATGCTGACTTTCCAGAAGTAAAAGCCCCAAATTAGACTAATAAAAACGGAGATACAGATACCACAACGTGTTTCCCCTCTATTTGGACTTCGGCAACTTCAATTAAATCAAATGCATTAATCATCTAACCGCCTGGAAAGGTCAAAGTACTTCATGCGAAGCAGCGATGCGGCAACCTGTTGCTCCTTACTTGGGAAAAATAATTCTTCAAAATGTGCAGCCGGACTCCAAATTTTGTATACAAAATTGTATTCCATTGTAACAGTTTAAGCATCTTATTCAAGTTTTTACCTAATACATTCTTCTCGTAAATTTCTACCTTTCTAGGCAAATGATACCATTTATTTTACTGCAAGTAGGTTCTGTTATCGATGAAAATATCCTCACATCGAATTTCAAACAATCCTCAAACGAAGGTCTTGCAATGTAAACCAGAAACATAATCCTTCCATATGTATCTCCATTTCGGGCGACGGTGAAATTCGTTACCAGTCATAAGCACGTGGATTCACAACACTTTTTATTAAAATGTACATTCAAAAGAAGTTGCTGGATTATTATTTAAAACTTAATTGGCTCAAATCCGTCTTTTCAGAAGAAAATATTAATATAACCGTTTCTTTGCACCGCTTCTAAGAGCCTTTTCACATCGCAAATCTTCGTCTAACCTACAATATTCATTTAAGTCTTTACGGCCAGATTTGACTCGTCCAGGACGCCTCCGACGGCGGAAATCAAAGCAAGACCGCAAGACGCAAAGTATCTTGCGCAGTTCGGACGAGATTTATATAGTCTCTTTCCTTTTCTCCAGCAGCGAAGCAGTCAGCATTTTTATCTCAACCGCTCTCTAGTGGTCCTAGATTTCAGTTAGAAGGCGAAAAAGGATAAAGGCTTCATTTACGGAAATATTTCTGAGATTTTTATTCTTACTATATACAATTCAAGTAATTTTATTACACAAATAAGCAATTATTGGAATGTTTATACATTCGCCTTAATGAGTATTTTTAAAACTGTTAATATAACCCCATCAAACGTTTGTGGTACATTTTCTTTTTACACAATGATTTATTTATATTTACTGATCCAATTTCTAAGTATTCAGTTGAAGGTTTTTTATGTATTTATAAGTATCCAAATTGTATTAAGAAGACACAAATGTCCACTCTCACATTTTTAATTATAATGTTAAATAAGCCCGGGCATTATTTCTAAATATTAACACAATTCAACGAGATTTGTATGCTAAATGAAAAGTTTTAAAAAAGTTAAAAGGACACACAATATATTCGCCGTCCAGCGGGGGAAGATCACCGCCATCTCCCGAGAAATAACATGCACTACACTCACGGGACTAATGACCAAAGCAGTTGACGCGCCCGGAAACACGAAAAAATCAATCAATCAATCAATCTTTCCGTCTGTTTGTGCTAAACACTATCGCCTCAACCCTACGTAGGTTATTTCCCACAATTGATTTTAACCGAAAAATCTGACATACTTGGAGGCCCTGAGAATTTTTGTTTTTGAATCTTCTAATTTTGGAGAGGAGTACGTGGAAATTCTACAACGCTTTTGGAATTAAAAAGTGCTCCAATCAATTTTCTTGAAATCGGTGCAATAGAGCAAAGTATGTTCATAATTACATGTAAGATTTTCATGAAAATATCTGTAAATTTTCGAATATTATTTTACTTTAAATTGCTTTCTTTTTTTCCCTAGGGCTTTTATCCAGCCGACAGCCGGTTGCCCTTTACGTCACGAAGGGACGCATATTCGACCATACAAACACTTGCGGGCTCCTCTGATCTGGGGTCAGCAGAACGCGAGACCCTCCGCGACAACACACACACAAAGTCAAGGGACAAACAGCCATGCCCAAGGCGGGACTCGAACCCGCGACCCTTCGGACCGAAGCGCTGAGTCGGTACTCGCTTTTAGCCACCTCGGCCATCCAGGTCGGCTAAATTGCTTTTTTACATCTCGTAAATTTAAATTTTGTTGCTATTCTTGCTGGTTGTTGATCTCGTAGAGCTACAAGACCTTTTCGAATTTTTCAGTCACGTTCCCCTGACCACCTTTTGCGGAGGCTTATAGCGAAAATGTTTATTTGTGAGTTACACAATTACAACACAAAATGTCTTGGAGAATTATATCCATGTCCAGAAAGCTTGTTGAATACATATTTGTTGAACAGATTTTTCCCATAGATTTAGCAATAAATCGTCGATTTTATGGTGTAACTTGGATGTTACAAGTACGCAGAATGTGTTTCAGAACACGGTGTAGCCTCTGGCAATGTGTGTGTGTCTATGGTTTTGCGAGGCACTCGGGCAAGAATCTCGGAAAAAATCCGAAACCAACGAGTTTCCATATTTACTGATAAAGGGAAATATTTTATTTTGTTTCAGATACTCTCATACTGTGCGTTCTGATTCATCCTCAATGTCTCATTCATTCCTGGCGCGTCACTGCTTAGTCACGCAAAACAATAGTTATGACATATTTTCTAACCACCTGTTGTATTACGTAATAGCAACTTTTTATATAGTTTTGGTATGTAAAGAACGTTTGTACTCAAAATAACCCTAGATGTTCCCTTCAATTTTCTCCTGAACCGTTGAAGATACTGAGATGCGGTTTTCACTAAAACTTCTATATGCAAAGGGCACATATGGTAATGCATAATTTTATTCTATTGCATTTTTTATTGCAGAGATATAGACCCAACTTCGATTTTTTTAATGGAACCCTATAGATTTTTTTAGCGCATCATAACAAGCGTGAAGAGACGAGTTCATAAATATGCATATCGCCATATGTCACATAGCAAAATTTTCGAGAAATTAAGAGTTTTAAAGACGCACGCCGACTGCTGGTTTCCGTAATTTGAACGAGAAATTCCTGGTGATATGCGGCGAGGCCATTCCCTTCCGTTGCGTCGGCCGAGTAAAGTGGGAAAACTTGAGATGCCTCGAAGTGACGTAAGAAGGGTTACGTTATAAAAAAATTCATTAAAACCACTTGCTACCTGAAACAAGGCAATCCCCTGCGACATAAGCCACACTAGATTTTACTTTACAATGTTTTGTGCCATTACGTCACACCACGGGAAAACACTCAAGACCGGGAGCGGTAGCTTAAGTGCATCAACTGATGCCACTGCAGCGCCTCTGACCGGGAGGTCGTAGGTTCCAGTCCTGACGGCGGCAGGATTTTCGACACTAGCTTTTCAGCTACGTCGAAATTCTAGCGGCCGGCTGCTCTGATCGGTAGTTTTCCGTGGTTTCTCCGATCAACACCAGGCGAATGCCGGAGCAGTACCCTACCAAACGGGCCACGGACCGCGCGCGATCTTTCCTTCCTCTTCATTGTCCTATCCTATCCCCTTACACACACACTTACACTAACATGCACTACACTACCACATATTCCGGGAGACCGGTCGGGAACTTAGAGGTTGTAACGGATGGGGCGGTGCCCTGCTGGTGGGAGAGTCCTGGTTAGGGGGAAACTCCACTAGCCGACGGTAGGTCGGCGCCGGATCTCGCCATCCAGCGGGGGTAGATCACCGCCATCTTCCGAAAAAACATGCACTACACTAACGGGACTAATAACCAAAGCAGTTGACGCGCCCGGAAATATCAATCAATCAATAAAAGGACACTCAATCAATAGTTATCACCACATTTTGGCTTGAAATCCTATTTCAGTTCAAAATCAATAAATAAAGTTAATATTATCTCAGGCTTAAAAAGGTTATTCTACAAAATGTATCTTAACACTTGCCGCGGATCCAGATGGACGCTTAAATTAGGGATTATTTACGCGTTTTTGTAGGAAAAATCAATCGGCACCACGAAAAATGGCCGTTACTAGAGGAAAATGCTTATTCAAGGTGGCGTTTTTGGTTAGTTTCACTACAATTTATGTATGATTAGGTGATATTCCGTTTTGCGCAGGATTCCGACCCCAATGGAGGTTGCCCACTTATTTACTAGCGATCCTCAGACCGAATACTGAGTTGAAGCTTTATTTTCGTTTGGACGAAAATATTAGGTTTAGCTAGAAAATATTTCTCCTCGACATTCACTTGCAGCATGTAAACAGATTTTTGATATTGATGCATTAAAGTATTAATTTAAAAAAAAATTGAGCGGTTAAGTTGAGCTCACAGCCAGCCTTGTCCATGCCCTTGTCCTTGTCCATGTCTTGGTCCCTGCAGCGACCTTGAACGGCAGGTTCGAACGTGTTGTCAACGAATTTTTCCACTCGCTACACCGCATCGCTCAGCTACCTAGCAATGCCGCTAGCTAGTTAGCAACGTCTCACTTTTCATGGTTTCTCCAATCAATACCAGGAGAATTCCAGAGCTGTAACAAACGGACCGCGCGCGAACTTTCTTTCCTCTTCCTTGTCCTATTCTCTTTTCTTACATAGACACACATTTTCAGTTAGATCCACTACACAACCATGCATGTCGTAAAGACCAGCCGGGATCTTAGAGCTCGTCCCAGCGATGATGGAGTCCCTCTGGGGGAGACATCTGAAGGCAGAAAATCCCCGTCAAGTGGACGTGTAAGAATCTCTCGTAAGAATAAGAGCCACCTCCCGGTACAAAACATTCACCCCGCTTCCGGGTCTAACGATCATGGCCATTGACGTGCCCGGAACCTATCTTCAAAAATTTGAATTTTTGTTCTCGAAGATCTGGAGTGGGCCCCACTGTGCGCTGGCGCCCCACGCCCTCAGCGCCGTGCAGTCGCCCCGATAGCCTTTCCACACGAAAAGATGCGCGTTCGTTCGAGACAAACTTCACGGCGACTCGGCCTGCCACCCGCGCTGACTGCCAAGAAAGTCTCGGTGGCGTGGCGCGGTGCGGCGCGGCGGCGTGGAGCGGGTTTGAGGCAAGTTCTGTTTAGCTAAAGAAACGCGCGGAGACCGCGCTGCTACCTTCTCATTCGAGCCGAGTGAAAGCGAGGAAGAGACGAGGTGTAATGGTTGGCGAGGCGCGTTCACAAAGTTCCCACATTGTTGAGTGGGCGGGGGGGGGGCGGCGCGATGTTATCGAGCGACGACGCGTAGCCCATGCTCCCTGTCGGCGCCCGAAGTTTTGGGCTGGGAGGTATCTGAATAAGAAGACTATGCGGCGGCAGTTTAATTTTCTTCTATTGAACGTCCGAATTTTGCCGCACAGTGGTATTTCTTACTTCTGGAAGTCTTTTCACGCTTCCGGACGGATTGTAGCTGGGATTGCTATTTTGAATAGACGGCGAGTTCTTCGTCATTTATTTGAATGTTTTATAAGTAAATTATGGCATGTAGTCTTCATTCTTGCGATGGTGACTTTCATTTCCTGTAGAAACTTTCAGCAACATTTACAAGTTGATTGTTCTGTCAATAAATACTATTGGTGCGGTGGAGTAGAGTTTAACTTTTGGAGTTCTTTTAATTTCTAACGGAAATAACTCGATTAGATGTAAATTTGAGTTATCAATTTCCATCAGCTAACATTTTTATCACAATTGTTGATCTGCATAACGAATAATCACAACGCACGATCAGAAACATTTTTCAAATACTGTTTTCAAATACGTTTTATTTCACATGGTGTTTATTTTGGACACCTTAATGTAACTGAATTTATATATTTGTACAGATATTACAAGTGAATTATAGTTGAAATATATTTTTTTAGAACGAGAAATTATGCTTGGCGACTTAGTCAAAGGATATGACTATATAGGTGAAAATATCATTCATTTTTGGTTATACACGATATCAGCAAAATCACGTTGTCAACAAAACACGTTTGCCACAGATCAATTGAAACAAAGATCAAAATTGTGTTGTTTATGCCCATCATGTAATAAGAGATCATACACACTAAATCCCAGTATTACCCGATACATTATTTTGTTAGAAAAGAAAAAAAAGAGATGATTTTGTTATTTATCTCTGCGATTGATTTGATTGAAAAACTGAAACGCAATGCCCATTCGTCATTTACTCGTAAATACGAAAGCGGAAAGCCGATATCTGCAGAATATGGCATTTCGAAATTAGCTCTTTCCGATTCTTCTTAAAAGAAAGCGCTGGCACTGCATCAGTTAACGAAGCGCAGCGTTTAATTTCCACACAAATGGGATTTGAATTTGGAGTGGGGTGGGAGAGTGGCGCACGCCGCTTATGCGCGGCACGTGCGGAAATAATGTGGGAAATGGACGTTCGCGCCTCAGTTGATTTTGACGGCTCAACTTTCAAGAGCCCCCAGCTCATTTGGCTGAAAATACGCCACACCCACAGAGTCCAGCATGCTCCTTTCTTTGCTCGAGTGTCCATCCTGCCAACTGATGCGTGGTCTCACTATTCTTCTCACGTTAGTGAATGTGCGAGAATGATGCTACGATGTCGATAAATTACCGGCGAAAGAGAAAAATGAATTTAGAATTAGGAAATCGTATGTCAGAATGGATTATAAATCACAGAATGGTATCACTGAAGAAAGGTTGACAATTATTGAACAAGGGATTACACGTACTTTTTGGTCACTATCGCAAAAACGCAATGGATAGGAGATGCTGTGGAACACCATATAAAATAATCTATTGTATTAAAAACTGTCAACGTCTGATAATCACTATCTGCCTTGAGCCTCGCCTGTGATAATTGAAAACGTACAAAATACGGAACGGACAAAATACAGAACGGAATACGTTTTTGTTTTTTCAAATGGAACTATACATATTTTTTACCCTATGATGACGATCGTAAAATGAATCCAATGATTATATAGTACTACCTTATACAGATTTTGTACTACCTGAGAGACGACTCCCCAGGTTGGACAAATCAGATCCAGAGCCAGATGAAAATGACTTAAATAATCATATCAGTGATAGGAGATGATTATTCTTACACTAATACTACACAATACAACTTATAAGTTATATCTCCTTCCCTTTCGTATTAGGCTGCTCAAAATGTACTTGAAATAATAATTTTCTCATACTACATTCTCCCTTTTCTAGTTGAGGAACCACAGTGTGACGTTCGTCCCGGACCTTCTAAAATTTGACGTTGCAAAAAAATGGTTTATTTGTTGAATATATTACTTGACATAACTATCCTTTATAATAAATTCAACATTTCCACTCATATAATATGTAATACATTTCCATTCTCATATTATGTAATATGTAAATGTACATTACGCAGAAAATATTGTCTACTTTATTTTTTGTAAATGATCTTGTTTCTCCGGGTGACGCCATGTCGAAGACGTTGTGTTGCCGACGTTTCGACGATCTTGTCGTGGTCTTCCTCAGGGCTGGTCTGCTGGGTGGGCAAACCAGCTCTGAGAAAGGCCACGACAAAATGATCGAAACATAGGCAACACGCTTCGACGCGACGTCACCCGGTCAGCCAAGATCATTTACATTCTCGCCGCGGAAGCATATGACTGCACTTACTTTATTTTTTTATAATAGTGTTTTTTACAAATAGCAAAGTTTTCGAGACAAGTGAAAACATATAGTGTGACTTTTTTTGATTGTTTGCTACATTACCTGAAATCACATTTTTCGGACATTTCTTAATCGTTTATCATTTGTCTGTATCTCAACGTATTTAATAGGTGGTACGTGTTTCTTGATCTAAAGTGTTTTTAATCCTCCAGAACGGGCGTTCGTTGGTTCCTTGTGGTAAGCTGTTGCATAAGTAGTTTGATAAATACTTAAATAAGAACGAGTTAGAACTCTCTTAATAATATTTTTGCATCTACTTAGTACTTTTCAATACATGTTTTTTCATTGTTCTGTTATTTTTCCTTAGAACCTGTCAGCTTTTTCTCAGTGCTATCTTTTCTACTATACACTGTGGGTATTTAATCATTTTTTATCCCGCCTTAATTTAAGGTTTAGAATTCCATTCTGCTTTACATCTGATAATTTATTTGATAGCGTAATATGATACATATTCGTAATCTCCTCTTCACTGCTGAATTTTCTATTTTATAATGTGGGCATGTATTAATTTTTGAGCGTGCTTTAATTTCAGAATTAGAGTTCCATCCTGCTTTAAATTTGGTTATTTATTTTACAACGGTATTTATATCATTATTCATTATCAAAGGAAATTTTTCTGGAACATTTTCATTAATCCCTTGTTGGAATATTTTTCAGTTGGCGTAGGTATTCGATAAAGTTGCAGTTCACACAATCCCCGATATTCAATGCCCAGAAAACCATCATCACAGGATAGCGGTCAGAACTTAAGACATTGTTCATATTCAAGGTTGATTACCCTGTCGTGATGACAGAAAAAATAACATTTTTTATATTAAATATACTTAATATTACTTTTTTATGTACGATATTGTCTAAAATAATTTGCAAATATGATCCAGTGGTTTTGCATGCATTGTTAAAAAATCATAAAACTACAGATAATTGTAGTAGTGAAGCTATTATTAATATTATTATACATGCCATACCGTTAGTAGCGTGAAATAGGTTCTACATGGTCTTCCTGCCAGGCCATGGCCAGTTATCAGAGGGTAAATTAAAAGGAAACCTACACCCCATGGCGACCAAGTTTAGACGGGTGGATATGGTAGAATGCTACTGCTGATGATGTTGCTGATGATGATGATGATGCGGATACTGATAATGATGCTGAAGCTGCTGTTGATGCCGTTGCTAAAAAGGATGATTAATTTATTGTGAAGACATCTTTCGCGCGGCCCATGACTTGTTGCATAGGGTGCTGCATTCGCTTAAGAGTGATCAAGAAAACCAACGAAACCATTGATCGGAGCAGTTGCCTTACGAATTCGATTCCGGCAGCTACCACTAACTTACCAATGTTACACACATGACGTTCATTTACGGCACCTTGCTGGGATCGAACTCGCGACCTTCCGTGAATAGCACGCGCCAGCCATAAAGCATCGTCTCTGCGATTTGGTTTGTATACTTACATTCTCAATAATGAAAACGCACTTGGTGCAAAGTGTTCCCTTTATAACGTTGCAAATATTCAAAACAACTTGTCGTTTTATATTGACCCGAACAGTACAGTCGTACGGTAGGTTCAAAGAGAAAGCAGAGTTAATAAAACGCTGAAATCCAATAAATGTTCGCAACGTGGAACCAGACAACTTTAATGAAGCCTATGAAAATTTCATTTGATATGAAGTAATACAAGAGTTTTAAAAGCTCATAAATCATTTTTTTACAAATGAGCCCTAGAAATGATATAGATCGTTAAATGGAAATAAAGGACCTATAACGTTATTGCACTTAAAGACCTCAATACTTCGCGTGAGTGGGTATTTAATGATTTCGGACATGGTAATTACTTACGCGATACTTTCGCAGTGCGCCGCGGCGGCATTTCGTATCGTAAGATCCGGCACCGACCTACATGGCAAGTCTACGAATTCCCACCTATAAGTATCTCCCCGAGCAGATCACCGCCCCAGTCGGGACAAATTTTAAGCACACAACAAATCTTCCGATATATGTGGTAGTGTAGTGCATTTAAGTGTTTATGTGCGTGAAAGGAAGAGGAAGGGGCAAAAAACGAGCACAAGATCGCGGGAGGGCCGTGCCCCATTTGTTAGGGTACTGATACCCGGCATTCGCCTGGTACTGATCGCAGGAACTACAGAAAGCTACCGATCAGATCAGCCGGCTACGAAATTTCTCCTCCAGACTGGTTGAATTTGACCGAACTCTGTAGCTAGTCTCGAAAGTTAGCTACCATTAAGACTAAAACCCTTGGACCTTCCGGTCAACCATGCTGGAAAAGCAAAGCTGAGCTATCCAGACTAAACTACATCGGATTTGTGATAAGTATGGAATTAAAAATTTGTAGAAATACGAGTTTTCCGCAAAGACTTCAGGGGTCTGTGAGTGCGTGTTTGAGCGTGAGCGCGTGTGTAAATGTGAGTGCGTGTGCGAGTGTGAGCATGTGTGTGAGTGCGAGCGCGTGTGTGAGTGTAAGCGCGTGTGCAAATAATGCATTTGTGGTAAACGCTAGTTCTGGTTTGAGCACGTGTGTATAAAAGAGCGTGGACAGGGGCAGAGGGATGAGAGAGGGATAGAAGGAATATTTACACTACTTGTTTTCCAACCTCCAGTTCGTAACATTTTTACACGTGTGTGCACATATTTCCGAACCAGTGGAGTCTGTAATCGGGCTCCCCACGTACCGAACAAGCTGTTATCTCTCCGATGGGTGAAATTTTACAGAGACTTCGAGGTCTGTTCTTGAAAGGAAAGTTTGCGGAGGACGAGTCGGCTTTAAAGCAGATCTAACGATCTCATTGCTTCTAACTTCCAAAATTAATTTAATTTAATTTATATAGCTTCTGGGATGGCTCATGGGCAGCGTACTAACTTCCCGTGCAGTGGTCTCGGATTCGATTCCCGGTCGAGGCAAAAATAGAGTTGTAGCTTTCCTATAAAATCGTTTCAGTTTCTGTAGCTGTGTGACTAAGAAAATCTCAAGCATGCAGATCTTGCTAGTTACGGTGAAGAAAATACGTCATGTTTGCTTCATGTCGCTTTTGCCCTCAAGCATTGAAATTTAACTAGGCCCACGCAGGGTGCACACCCGTAGATAGCCGGCAAAGTCATACTGCCGACCCTATAACGCCAAATACGTACATAATTTATTTATCCTAAAGGGCAATAAAGACTGTAAGCGTCATATGCGGGAGATGTAAAACAACCTCATATTTCTTAAGTGTTTGAATCCTCTCTCTCTTTTTACTTTATCGCTACTGCTTACTTAGGTAGTAAAGACAACATATTGCAATATTGCAGTGGAAAGCGACTATTTTCCAACAGAAAAACTTGTGGTGTGAGACCCTCATATGGGAAAAGTGGATAAATCTGACTGTTATAAGTAGTAAATTACTACCTCTAACACGTTGTACAGTCGAAAACATGTTTTGTGGGACATGGTACCAAAAAATTGATCTACGTCTCCACAAAAGTCTGTCCCCCGTCTGTCCCCTGGGCCGTGGTTAATGCTAGGGCCTAAACCGTCCACACCACTTTATCTAAAACTGATTTTTCCCCAATCCATCAAGTGGAATAGAAGGTCCTGCAAATTTAAAAAGGGTATTTTCATTTTTGGGGGTACTTAACATGAAGCCTTTAAAACATTTTAAAAATTTTCAAAAAGATGCCTTCAAAGTTTATTAATTATTTTTGCCTCTAATAAAGCAAGATAAACTTAAAAATGACAGTCTCATTATCGTTGAAGGCTGTGAATTTTCGAAAATTGCAAAAGTTAAAAATAATGCAAGAAACTATATTCCGATTAAGCACTACTAGTTAATGTTAGCAATCATTAAAAACAAAAAAAATCATCTGTATCGATCTCGATCTAGATTATTTAATTTGAAAAATATATTTTCTGAAAAACGGTGTATGAATAAATTGTAAAACCTTTCTCCTCAACCCTGAATGAAACCGAGACATAAAATGATTCCATGATACATTAAAACTAGTGGTACTAAAACATCACATACTTTCCCACCTTAATTGTAATGGCACCGCCATACCTTACTACTACTGCAAAAGTGTTTTCAGCCAGCAAAAAATTTTACTCGCAGAGACTCCAACACAAGTCCGTCGAAGCAGAAAGTGAATCTTTGACGTACTTCAAAGAGCAACTTTCCAGGCGGTAAACACTAAAAGAAAGTTTCGGGTTCCATTCACTGTGCTTCAAAAACAGTAAACAATTTTCGAACATTTGAAGAAATATTTCTTTTAGGGGAAATAAGTTGTTTTTGTATTTATTTTTAATTTTTACTTTCACGTTATCATTTCAAGATTCATACAAAGATATAACGGAAATTTGTTCTAAGGACATCACAAATGGAATCAGTAATTGGTTGTAATAAAATCATATAGAATATCATTATGTTAAATAATATTTCATATTAATAATAATATTTCAATAAATATAATAAATAATATTTCATATTCATATAAATTACAAAATCTTCTCAAAGATTTGGGTTTTAATAGTTACGCGCGCATACATGTTATGCATAATGCGTATTAATAATCTTGCAGATGTTTGTGTTGCTCAGTCGACCCAAATGTACTGTAGGTGTAGTATATAATAATTATTACTTGTCTACGGCAAATGTTAAATATAATCCATTATAAATAATGATCGCACGTGACACACGATATTTTGCAGCAAAGTAGCATATATGGTTATAGGACACATTAAATCATGATATTTGTATTTCATTCATCAAATATTTCTCAATATCCAACTAATATTAAGATTAATTATGAGACAGTTTTTAAAAACATATTACGTATGGTGTAATACTTGTCGAAAATATTTTTTGAGACTTTCTACATCCGTTACTACGTAACAAAATAATAGCCAACTGCCCATAATTAGTAGGAAACGATTAAGAACGAACTCCCTTTACTCATGACTCACGATAACGTATGTTGGAGAAAAGAAGTGGGTCACTTTATCAAGCCGTGAGTATAATCACATATTCAAATTGAAAATGCTGCAAAATGAAGTTGCAGATGGCTTTATTCACATGCGAAACAGTATTGTAAAGATATATAGAAGTACACTATTAGATTTATTACAACAAACAAACAAACAAACATAGTACTCTACATAGCGTAACATAGAGTCTCACCAATTTAAACAAAAAATCAAAATCAAAATAAAATAAAACAAATAAACAATTATTTTCAACGAAGTGTGCTACAGCAGAATACAATATTGTTTGAACAATCATATTTAATGAATTACTTACTATTCGACTGTATAATTCTAAACAATCTGTTAGAAGTGTTGTATGTCAGATTATAGGTCAATGACCTTCATCACCATAAGGTTTTTCAGTCAGTTTCCCTGATCCTTTGAGCGAATACTGACATGGCCTCTTGCATCTGGACATTAGGGTAACTTCACCATCTATACACGTTTCCTAGAGTTCAGTGAGTTATATATTCAAGTCCGGCAGATAATGTGAGTTTGGTGGGTAGCTATACCCACACGAAAAATTCAGAGTGTGTAAAATACCCACATATTTTTCGCAGCATTACATAACTTCCTCTATACTACGTATATTACTCCGTATGTACGTACGTTTACGAGAAAGTAAAAATTAAAGGCACATACACAAGAGAAATGTTCACTCAAAAAATAACACAAATATTTAGTTCTTGAAATGTCACCCTATTAAAAAAAAACATGATCTAAACCTACGGAAATTAAACAAAGCAAATGTACATATTTACAATTGTTAGTTCAGATTGCATAATTGTGTACTTGAATGTATAATCTTGGTTAATTACTTATTGTTTTAATTCATAATCTAAATAAACATTCATTTTCACAACTACTAAATAAATTATGTTTCAAAATGTTTTCCAGTTCAGGTAAATAAGTAATTAATCACTAGGGAGCGGAATTTGATGACCTAAAACGTCGCCAAAAATTAATAAAATGCTCTTAAAATTATTAAAAAATGCCCTAAAATCAAAGAAAAATGACGAAAAAATCTGATCAAAACCAATGAACACCTCAAGCTGTTGGATACGTCACTAGGTAATCGAGGCTTCGTCAATTCGTCTGAGTGAACTCAGCTTGCAGACTTTTGGTTTGGAGTGTTCTTTACCTTCTCTGTCCTTTAGTTATCCCGAAATCGGCCGAATCGGCAATGGCGTTGATATACGTCACACGAATAACATACTCACAACGGCTGACTAAACAATTTCTGAGCGAACAAATAGAATAGGCTTCTGTGTAATTCTGTGAAGAATATTTGTTGCATCTCGTAAATATTATTTGAAGTAAGTACCATTAAAAATGACATTAAAATCGATGACATCAGCAAAACATGCATTAAAAGTAACGGAAAAGGTAAAAAATTACTTATTAGTCGAAATTGAACAAAAATGGAAAATAATTACCTATACAAATGGGTCATTTCATTTTGTCATTACATACAATTAATTCATGTACTAAACGGCATTGTTTTAAAGTGAGAAAAACGACATTTCATTAAAATCCGCCCCCTACTAATCACACATTGAGTTTTCAATTCGCTAATTTTCTGGTCAAGATTTCTTTACAAAAATTATAAAATAGTTCCTATTATTAAGTTACTATATCGAGTACTATATAATCCTAAGCACATGGATTCGGCTAACGTCGTCTACGCTCCTCGTTAAGCACGATGGCGTTATGACCTTGACTATACCTCGCAGCGCTAATTATAAAATGTAACGGAATCTTTGATCTAACGTTGAGTTGAAATACTGTTCGAAATTCTATCCATTTGACTAACAGAAAGAATATATAAATGCAGATAATTGTAGGCGGTTCATTGACTCACGCAACCATCCATCGTAACTTCCACAAAGCCAGTGCTTTTTTTTTTTTCAGAAAATATTGAACTGGGGGGGGGGGGATGATGGGGTCCATGAATAATAATGGTACATTCTCGTTATTTAACACACACCCAAGAGTGACAATGAGCCTTGCTTTTGCCTAAAATGGAATTAATATTTTACACATTAGTTCAAATTTCTAATAAAATTATCTGTGTGCATTAGGGCCAGCACAACTCAGGAGTTTGTAAAATTAGAATATGCATGAAAGACATTTATCAGGGCTGCCATCTGACCTCCTTTTGGAGGACGTGTCCTCTTTTTTAACATTGTCCTCCCTCTTGTTTTTAAATTTACATGAAATGTCCTCCTTTTTGTTCTTTTGAATTGAAAAAAATACTGGCATATTTTTAAAGTAATTTTATTAATTAATGGGACTTCATGTTTTGAATATCTAGATTTTTACTCAAATAAATGGCCTGCATAATAGATCACTAGGCTCATTGTGATATAAAAATCTTATTTATGCTTATTGTTTGGTGGCTAACGAAGGTGAGTGCAGGGGCGAACTTATCCAGCTGGAAGCTTTCATTTCTAATGACGCTAAGTCTAATATGATTTTCAAAGACTATTAATGGTTTGGAATTGTTGAGTACATTCTCTATATATCGTGGACTATAGAAATGTAAAATGTCCTCCTCACTGAAATGTCATCCTTTTTTTGGTAAAATGTCCTCCGCTGGGAGAAAAATTTCTGGTAACTCTGCATTTATGAAAAACAGTTTTAGCCTACGTTTGCAGTGCTGTGCACTTGAACAAAGACATACGTATTACGAATAGTTACCAAACTAAGACAACTTTATGGACCTGTGCAATAGCCAGTATTGGCATCAGAGTAAAGTCAGCTCTAATCGAGATTAAAAATTTGTCAAAATAAACACGAAAAGGTCTATTTTTCGCCATTGGATAAGATATTTTTACATGTTCACTATTTTCATTTTTAATTAGAGAATCAGAAATAGAAATAGAGAACAGATCACTCAAATAGTGAACATCTGGCAACCCTATTTCTGCAGCGGCTTCTCGGAATGGTTGAATACGGTGCACGGGTAGATGTTCAAAGTTTGTGGCTTCTGCTTGGAAATCAGAATCGTCGGTGCCTTTGTCTTGTTCTGTCGTTCAATGTCGTCCATATTCATTCAACATTCTCTCGGATGAATAACGTGAGAACGTAATCCAAAAAATATGGTCAGATGAACGGTAGTAAGATATTATGAAGCTGAAGAGTACAGAAAGATGTAAAAAGCTGTAAGAAAAATACCCTTCGTATTAGTTTCTCATTTACTCACTATTATTTTAGTGGATTGAAATACATATCGTAGATATTACGCTAAAATGGAATAATATATTTCTTCTTGAATTCTTTGTTATATATATTCTTTTTTTATTTCATAATATAATATATTATTCTTTAAAATCATTATAGATTTTGTTTATTCAAAGTACAGTTCCTTTTTATGAGAGCTTCTGTTCGACGTATCTCCAACGTTTTTGAATAACACAATACTTTCCTCAGTAGATCCTTGGTCGAGTCCTAGAAATTTCACCTTTAATTCATAGGTCTTGCCTAGAAATTGATGGTCGAGTACTTCAATACACGAGTATTCATTGGTCGAGTACCAGAAATTTCACATTTAATTCATAGGTCTTGCCTAGAAATTCTCTGATTGGTGGATCCAGTTAAGTGTGCAATTATTTTAGTCGTAACTGCCTTGAAGAACTCTGACCAATTATTAAATTAATGCCATTTATTAGTGCGTTGCGGCAGGACCTTGAAATTTTGGAAGGGTCGTAATGTAAACGCGGAAGGTGGCTGTTACACGTTGATCAACTCAAAGAGTCACAGCTTTACAGTGATTTTTACTTTCTCGACCTTACAGAGGTGATTCGTAGGAAGAGAAATTTACGTAATAGTGTGCCGGAAAATGGCAAATTTTCGACAGAAAAACTCGTATTGACGGGCCCTTGTAACGAAAAAGTGGATAAATCATGTTGCTAAATACAGAATAAAAATCCTCTAACACGTGGTGTAGCAAGAATTCATGTTTTGTGGATTCATGATATCGACAAATCGATGGACGGCAGAACATCTGTCTGTACGTCTGTGGTCAACGCTAGCGCCTAAACCGTTCTCCTGATTTTGTTCAAAACTGATATTTCTGGATTGATCTAAACGAACTCGAGGCTTTGGGAATTTCGAACAGATTTTTTTAATTTTTGAAGGTACTTTACATGAAGCCTCAAAATATTTTAAAAATTTTCTCAAAAATGGAACCAATTTTTTTTATCAAACTTTGTACTCTGATAGCGTACAGGACTCTTAGGAGAATGGTCTAGTAGGTCTCATGTTCTTTGAATTTCACGATGTTGTGGAAATTGCAAAAGTGCACTTTTTTGAGGGAGTCTTCCTAAAACTCTAATATTGAAGATACATATTTGTTTCCTCAAAAATGTGTTCCTTAAAGTCGGATCTTTGATAAAGTTAATGTTCAATTATTCCAAAATATGAGTAGTTTTCGTGTAATTAGGCGCGAAGAATAGGCGATTTAAAAACAATTTAACATCCAATCCAAACCGGTCCAATTTTTTTCATTAAATTTTTCCACGGATAGAAAAAGTAACGCTTAAAAGAATGGCGTGGGTTTCATTTTCGTTGAACTGTCTGAATTTTCGAAAATGACATATTTAGAAATAACGCGAGAAAGTATATGCTGTTGTACATACCCCGTTTTTCTTACATTTTAATATGGATTATGTTAGATGTTATAGTGAATGAATAAATGAATGAATTAGTTTATTTTAGCCTTCTCGGCATTTAGTTATACAAAATACATATTTACATACATTGTTTATATAACAATGGTACAAACTATAGATATACTCTATTATCTATTTACAAAATTAATTTTCTACTTTGATACATTGTATAATTTTTCTTTTAAATTCTTTGATTTGTTCACAATTTTTTATTTCTAATGGTAATTTGTTATACAATTCAAATCCTTTGTTAAATATTTTTGTTGTTGTTTTATCTTTGTTTAATATATTTTTTGCCTGTGCAGATTTACTGAAATTAATTACTAAATGTTGTGCTTGTCTTGTTTCCTATGTTTTTTCATCTTTCACTCTTTGGATTGTGTTTACTAAATCTCCTGTTATATGATTTTTAATTAATTTAAAAATAAAAATGAGCGTTTTGTAATGAATTCTCTCCTTTATTGACATAAATTGCAGCATGTCTAGCACTGGAGTGTATCTATTGCATTGAATTATTACCCTCATGGCAATATTTTGTTGTATCTGAAGTTTTTTAATTTCAGCTTTATGGACTCCAACTAATATTGTTGCACAGTAATCAAAATGGAATGCAATTATGGATTTGTATATCAAACATCTTGTATAACCATTTATATATTGCCCAATTCTGTTTAAAATATTAACCTTTTTTTCAGTTTTCTTTACTCTATATAATCTTTAAAATTTAATTTACTATCCACAATTACTCCCAAATATTTCAGTTTGTATACCCGTTGCTTTTCAGGGGAAATAAGTTGTTTATGGAAATGTGTTGGTCAGTTGTGAATAATTTAGTTTCTCTTACCTCTATGTTTCTTCCACAATGTAAAATAATAAATTTAATTTTTTCAACATTCATTATTAATTTATTTACCCTTAACTATTCTTGTATTGCAATAAATACACTCTGCAATTTAAATTCAATTTCCGTTTCGGTTTCTTCTATTACATACAATAACGTGTCATCAGCAAATAATTTAATTTTACAATTATTCCCAAAAACGTTTATCATATACTTGATTAAGTCATTAATGTAAATTATAAACAATATTAGACCCAAAACTGACCCTTGCGGAACACCTAAGTCGACGCTAATTTCATCTGAGATACTATTATTATATTTTATTGTTTGCTTTCTCTTGTTAAGATATGAAATAAACCACTTTTAACGTCACTTTGGATTCCGTATTTGTGTATTTCCTCAATAAGCATTGTCCTATTAATAGTTCAGAACGCCTGTTATAAAAAAGTTTCCATGTTCTCGCGGCAGGAAGTATTATTCCGAAGGACAACATGGATAAGAGCCAAAATTTATTGCTTATTTATCCTTGAAAATATATTTTATTACATGGGAGGGTTGTTGTTGTTGTTGTTGTTTTTATTTAAGTAGTACATGACTTAGTGTAGGGATCACAGAATTTTGAAAATGTGCACACAATTCATTTTTCCCCATAGCACGTCATACGCAGTTTGAACTGTTTTTGACGTAAAATAAATAAAATAAATAAATAAACCCTCTTGAGATCCAAGAAGATAACTCCTGCTTTCTTTCGTGCATCAATATTGATTTTCCAATAATAGTGCTATAACAAACTGTGTCATGAAATGTCCAGATTAAAATAAATTACCTAATTAAAGTAATGAAAAGCTGGTATTTTCACTCTACATTAGAAGAGGGAAAGAGAGGTGGATGGTGAAGTTCCTAGAAGAGGGAAGTCTTCGCAAGAATGAGAGAGCTCCTGGAAACACAACACTGACGCGATTTGTGTAACTATACGCAATATCTATGAAGGCAATTAAAATTGTCTTCTCGAAATTAACGTCGTGTTGCAATGAAAACGTTTGCCCTCTGGTACAAACTGTCAATTACACACAAACAAATACGCGCATCCTGATACTAGGAATACACAGAGTGCAACAGATTTGCGTAGCAAGAGCTCTCTGAAGTACAATTATATTATGGAAATGTGTAATCCCGCCGCGACACGAGTTCAGCGTATTTCTGGTAGTCAAGTCCCACGACGCGCAGTCGTACAAGAAAAAAAATGTGTTTGAAGCTTCTCTCTACTGGACTTTTATTAGGAGTTCTATTCAGAAAACGTAGTGGTAGTGTGAAAATTTCAGTTCACCCCTCTAATTTATTGGATAACGTTTGAATGAGGCAAGCAGAAGCACTTTCCTTACTGTGCATTTGATTCATGCAGCAGCTACATGAAGAAGATGAAGGAGATGAAGGCATTTTTAACACTATTTGAGTCTTAGATGTCGTAATAACCAACAAGTAGGATATTTCCCGCCGAAACTAATTAAATTTATTTCTTCTCTCGAGTCCATTGAAATCGCAAGAATAATAGATTTTTTGGTGCGTTGTTTCTTTATTCTCATATTTTCTCTCTTGACACATAAGAAACCGTTTATGTTGAACCGGGATGGTATATATTCTGAATTATTGTTTCTATTGTAAGATGTCCAGGCGTCTCGTATTAACCGGGGCAGTCCCTTTTTGGGTCCCTGTTCCGTTGATTTTTGAAAGGAAAATGGGATGCAAAAATATCCCGTTTTTGTGACAATGATTTATCGGTATAAAATGCCGTCAACGATTTAAAATTTATCAAAATATATTCCGTTGGATTTGCATTAGTTTTTAAAATATAGGCGCGAGTAGATCATACGCTCATGTACCACGTAACAAGAGTTTTTCACAGACTATTGAAATCAAGAAGGGAAGAGATTCATTAGTGATTCTAGGACGGGGAAATGAGCTATCGCGACATTTTAGCTAGTATATGCTATATTGCTATCGATATCATTACCGAGAAATTCAATAATCCGAAACTTCTGCTTCTACGAGTTTCGTACGACTTAGCAAGCAATCTTAATTGAGGAAAATCGGCCAACATTTTAATGCAAATGAGTATATTTTATTATGGTTTTTTAAATGTTTCACTCTCATATAATTTCTTGACAATATTTATCTTTTTTCTAGTTCTTTGTAGTTAAACATTTTCCTTATCAAATATGGAGTCATGTGAAACCACTCTGTTTCACATAAACACCGTGTCAGTGGCTGAAAGTAATAAAACGCGTGAGTATAATACGTCCCCATTGAAGAGGAAATGTGCTTTTAATAGTGAGATACAGAAAGAATATCCATATGTTTTAAAAGAACAATTTCTGATCCAGATGTTCTTTGCAATAAGTTTCTTTGCTTTTTGAAAATGTGCACACAATTCACTTTTCCCCATAGCCCGTCATACGCAGTTTTTTAACTGTTTTTTGACGTAAAATAAATAATAATAAATAAATAAAAATAAATAAAGTATTCATCTGCATTCAGAATAAGCCATGAGGGACATAATGAACAAGATGAAAGAATGGTGCGCGTGAATTTGTTTTCGAGCACCGCATTGACAAATTCTTTCAAAGTGAAAGTTGTTTGTGATAAAGATACAGAATTAGCAGCTGCTGAAGGAGCGTTTGCTTACCATACTATCCAGCACAGCCAATCTTTCAGATCAACTACTTCTATACTTATACAGTGAACTTTTTAATGAAAATTCGCGTATGGCCGTAGTAAAGCCGACGCAATTATACCAAACGTTTTAACACCATTTTCAATTTCTGAACTAGAAAAAGATTTAAAGAAAGCAAATTTTATTTCAATAATGACGGATCCATCGAATCCTAAGGACAAAAATATTTCCATTGCTCGTGAGGTTCATCAACCCTACGGAGGGGGATTCAAGTTAAAATACTGGATCTTAAAAATTTGACTGCAAAAACTTCAGAAACCATTGCTACGTTTCTGAGTGAATGTTTGGAAAATGTAAACTTTTTGTGCAGATAATACAAACTGTAATTTAGGAGATGTATCGTCAACAACGTCTTCACAAAATTGAAAGGAAATTTAGGGCAGAACTTACTTGGGGTTGTGTGTTCTGCTCATATAATTCCTAATACTATATATACTATGTATACTATATAATACAGGTGGCTGCTGATGTCCTTCCAATAGATACTGATGACATTGTTTCTAAAATATATTCATACTCAGAGTATACAATAAAGATAGAATGTCACAAAGAATTTTATGAATTTGTGGACCAAGAATAAACAGGGTACAAACAAAAAGAATAAACAGGGTTTTAGGGTACAATCAAAATGAGATGGCTTTCTGCCTGCAATCGAACGTATGTTCGTTCCCCTGAAGTCATATTTTGAATCTCAAAATGCCCACTTAATATGGAGTCACTTTTTGAAAATCCTCTATCATAAACATGGCTGTACTTTCTTTACAATCAAGTATCAACATTTCACTCAGCAAATCAAAGAGTAGTAAAGAAACAATTACAGTTTTTGAGGTAATTTGTGTGTTAAATGATTTCAAAGTTAATTTAACTTCCAAACCTGAAGATGGATTCATAACCAGATGTCAGATAAATTCTTTGTAAATTGGCAAAGGTGGGTTTGTCATCAGAGATTACAAAATTTAAATAGTATAACGATACATTATATCAAACTGCAGCTGACTAAACAAATGGATTGCACCTATTGAGAATTTGCGGGAGTACACTTGAGTAACCTGTAAGGGAGGGATACCTCAGTGGCAGGATATCGAAAAGCCATTCGCGATTTCCTTCATCAATAATAGATGGTACCTATCTGTATAATGAGTATGTGTTTATTAAACATATCTCCGAAAATAATTAAAAAATGCAAGTTGAAAGAACATCACCAAGCAATTGTTGAGTAGAAATCATTTGACATTTTATGAACGAGTATTTTTTACAGGAATGGTTGTGAATTGTACAACAAGTGTCTAGAATCCTAAATTCAGTGATACATTTGAAGGCTATGTTCGTTAGTAAGGTGAACTTGAATCAAATTTGTGTAAACTTTTACAAAATGATTAGAGAAAAATACTTAAAATTTGAAGATTGCTAAGTTTGAAGTAACTGTTTGGATATTTTGGGTTTGATCAGACAGAATAAAGAGTTTGCTGGCTTTGACGCTATGAAAAATACGTATTCCAATTTTCACTTACGACACGAATTTGTTTGTCCACATTTTATTTGTTCAGAATACTACCATCACTTGAAGTTACTAGGTATTTAGACAGTATTGACCAATTATTATATTGGATGAGTTTATAACAGATATTATATACTTTCCGAGTTCTAATTTACAATAAGGTGACAAAGTCATGGGATATCGCCTAATATCGTGTCAGACCACCTTTCCCCTTGCAAAATGCAGCAACTCGACGTGGAATAAATCAAGAATTCGTTGGAAATACTGAACCATGCTGCCTCTATAGCCGTCCATAACTGCGAAAGTGTTGCCGGGCGGGATTTTGTGCACGAACTGAACTCTCGATTATATCCCATGCATGTTTGAAAGAATTCATGTCGGTGGATCTGAGTGACCAACTCAATCGCTGAAATTGTCAAGAATGACCTTCAAACTAATCGCGAACAATTGTGGCCCGGTGACCTGGCATCCATTGCCATCCATGGCATTCATGGCACTGTCAGCTATAAAAATTCCATCCTTGTTTGGAACATGAAGTACAAGAACTGTCTCCAAGTAACATAACCATTTCCAGTCGCGGATCGGATCTGTTGGATCAGGGGACCTAGTCCATCCCATTTAAAAACTATAATTGAGCTACTGCCAGCAGCTTGCACAGTGCCTTGTTGACAACTTGGGTCCATGGCTTCGTGGAGTGTGCACCACACTCAACCTTACTATTAACTCTTACCAACTGAAATCAGGGCTCATCTGACCAAGTGACGGATTTACAGTAGTCTAAGGTCCAATCGATATGGAGCCCAGGAGAGGCGCCGCAGGCGATGTCATTCTGTTAGCAAAGGCATTCGAGTCGTCTGCTGCCATTGCCCATTAAAACAAAATATCGCCGCACTGTCCCATCGCATATGTTCGTAGTACGTTCTATATTGATTTCTTCTTTTATTAGGTAGCGTTGATTGTCTTTGTGCACTGACAACTCTACGCAAACGCCACTTCTATAGGTCAATAAGTGAAGGCCGTCGGTTACCGCGTTGTCCGTGGTGAGACGTTATGCCTGAAATTAGGTACTGTATTCGCGTCACACGCTTGACACTGGGGATCTCGGGATATTGAATTCCTTAACGATTTCGATATGGAATGTCCCATGCGTCTAGTTGCGACTAGCATGCCGCGTTCATGTCTGTTAATGCCCGTCGTGTGGCCGTAATCACTGCAGAAACTTTTACATATGAATCACTTGAGTAGAAATGAATGCTCTGCCAATGCACTGCTCCTTTATACCTTTTCTATGCGATAATAGTGCCATCTCTGTATTTGTATATTAATATCTCATATCTTTCGTCACCTCAATGTATGAAGTAAGGACGTTTTACCCCGCATGTAAGAAACCCACACATAAGAGTTTCATACCTACAGTAGAAAAAATATTGGTTTCAAAGGAATATTCTTTTCCACAAATAAGAGAAGTCTAAATGACACGTTTTTTCACTCTGCGAAAATAGGGTTACCGAACTGAAAAATTTATCGAGCAAAACCTCAGCTAATTTATGAAAAGTGTACTAAAGTAACTTGTACCACTTTCCCTGAGAATTGTTTTGTGAAAGATGGTAAGATGTGCGGTGTCCATCCCCATCTCTTTCATGCCTACTATGTTTTGTGATTCATGTGATCGAGAATAGTGTGAGCTGTGCAGTATTTGTCAAGCCGTAACGCCCATCAAAATGCAATGTTTCCTTTGTATTTATATTTCCATGATTGCGGTAATAGTCAGTCAACGGCTAGTCAAATTTTAACAGTTTACGTGAATTACGTCCGATCACATAATTTTCGGGTAAACGCAATTGTGATGGCTTTGAAAAAAAGTTAATGTTGATTTTGAAAACCCTAACTTCATGTCAAGTCGATAACTTTAGGTAAACACAGATTGATTAATTTATTATCATTTAAAATATAGAAGAACTTTCGCATATAACACAAAAATCTATGTCCCCAAATCTTCGTTATTGTAGGGTCCTATAGCAAATAAACAATAACAGTGGAACTGCAGGCAGGGATGCAGTCATTTTCCTTCTCTAAAACTGTTTTAAGACATTTTCAACTTTAAAGCAATCAATTGTGAAAAGTTTGTGTGTTTAATTCTAACTTTTATTTTTATTTTTAAAATAACATGGTTACTGCAAAGTGTTAAAAGAATCTGAGATATTATGGTATGTTTCAATGTTAAGATTCATTTAGTATCAATACACTGAACTTCATGCAATAAGAGAAATCATAAGGTGTACAACTACCCTCTTCATAGGTTTCAAATGATTTTTCTATACCGAATCTTACTTAAAATTATCTTCATATTTAATATTCATGCTATATGTAAGAGGAACTGATTATGTTACCATTGCGACGGAGGATAGCTTTTGAGGTCACTTTTGATAAATCACCAAACAATGCCATTGTTCTGTATTGAAAAAAATCTAGGATATCTAGCACTGATGAGATATCATTTCATTACACTATAGTACACCTTCTTGAAAGAAAAAAATCTCAAAATGCTCTTGAATATGACAAAATTATCATATCCTAGTTTTAGGCAAAATATATTATAGCCTCTTAGTTTTGATTCAAAAACGCTTTCCCAAATTTTTCGTAAATTCAATTACGCAAAATATTGCTACATATTGACGCAATGCGTCTCCAAGCCCCTTAAGGGACGTTGAGCGCTTTGCGCTGGGGAGTAATCCTCATTATTTTGCGCGGGAGTAATCTTCCATTACCTGTCATTTTACGTCAGGTCGCAGTCACTTGTCAAGATGACCGGCAGGTAGCATCTCCGCGTACGAGCCTCCTGCTACGCGTTCCTGCGTCTCTACCCAGCGGCCAGAATTGGGATAGAATAAGGATAGGGGTAGGGTTTAGGACCCTTCACAGGGGTTGGACTAGCCCTTGTGAAGCAGCCAAACTCTTTTTGGTTGGAACAAATTTCACATGAGATTGGACGGGAATCGAACCCGGATCTCAATGGTGAAAGGCTAGCGACTTCGCTATGTGTCACGAGCGAATATACATACATATATACATACATCTCGTAAGTGAAGGCAAAACTGGTCTTACATCAAAATCTAGTTGCTTTTATATTTACACGTAATGTCAAAATTTTGTTAGAATTGCATAAAATCACGCTTCTGGCAAAACCTCTGTTGACAAGCATAATCAGCTTATTAGTTCTCGAATATTTCTAATAATCAATGCACGTAAAATTGAAAGAAAACTACGCAACCTCCAGTCACGTGAGACGTGTCTATGGGTCCATTAGATATCAAGTAACTCGGGGAAAAACTAAAAATAATTAAACGTTTTCGATTTTGACTCAAACATGCAAATATTTAATTGTGTTTGTCCGCCAATATCATACTTCTCGTTTCTACTGAATTCTCATACTCAGTGCGTGTCTGCTTGCAAGAGAGATGATATCGTGCGACAGCAAGGCTCCGAGAAAGCGGCTGCCCGCCATTAAATATTCGCTATTTTTGGAATACGTTTTGGAGGAGCAACGTTTATATACTTGTTATGCACATAACTGTTGAACTATATAAATAATTTACTGTGTTATTGAAGTATTCATTAAGAATAATTTTGAGAAGATATTTAATTTTTTAGCGTTACATCAGAGTATTTTATTTCTTGTTCTTAAGCAGTGTGCGTACTACTTGTAAAACCATTTTGCTTGGTTTTGTTCAGCAGCACTTTTAATACTGCCGGCTATTAGTATATTCCTGTATATGCTATCGAATTCAACATAATTGGAGGTCAATAAATCAGATTTATCATGCAACGACTATCATGCATTGACTTTAAAATAGTCGAAAAAATATGTATCTCCTATTTAAATCACATGGAATTCATGTCAAATTAAATACAAACACATACGGTGAATGCTTTTTAGCCGAATTCTGGAGTCTTGTAACTTTAAAATATTTTCCAGCAAGAACAAAAAACAGTGAAAAGTTTGGTTTTCATTATATCACTGAATACAGGGCAGTTAATAGTCAGAGATAGATAATGAGCAGTTTCAAGTCTCGTAATGTTTCTATGTTTCCCAATACATGTAAACAAATAAGTGACGTGGCGAAACATGAAAATGTTTGACTGCATCCTCATCTAAGAATATATTACTAGCCTTAAGAATTATCTTTAATATTTAGCAATAAAAACAGTATATGTAGTACATCAAACTCGACGTTCTTACGCAGAATAGTACATGAATGAAATAGGCCCGTCAACAGTAGGAAATTTTCTTCTACGTCCAACGATGTTCGATTGCGTCTTCTAAAGAATGTATTACTAGCCTCGATTATTAATTTTAATAGTCGGCAATAAAAAAATTCTGTAGTGCATCGAACTCGACGTTCTTACACAGAATAGTACACGAATGAAATAGGCTCAACAGTAGGAAACGTTCTTCTACGTCCAACAAAGTACGACTGCGTCTTCTTCTAAAGAATGTATTACTAGCGTCGATTATTAATTTTAATAGTCGGTAATAAAAAAAACAGTATCTATAGTGCATCAAACTCGACGTTCTTACGCAGAATAGTACACGAATGAAATATGCCCGTCAACAGTAGGAAATTTTCTTCTACGTCCAACGATCTTCGATTGCGTCTTCTAAAGAATGTA
This sequence comes from Teleogryllus occipitalis, assembly GCA_011170035.1. Lineage (NCBI taxonomy): Eukaryota > Metazoa > Arthropoda > Insecta > Orthoptera > Gryllidae > Teleogryllus > Teleogryllus occipitalis. Next base: position 45,966 of record BLKR01009321.1, read on the forward strand.
TTGCTAGCCTCGATTATTAATTTTAATAGTCGGCAATAAAAAAAATATCTATAGTGCATCAAACTCGACGTTCTTACACAGAATAGTACACGAATGAAATAGGCTCGTCAACAGTAGGAAATTTTCTTCTAGGTCCAACGATGTTCGATTGCGTCTTCTAAAGAATGTATTACTAGCCTCGATTATTACTTTTAATAGTCGGCAATAAAAAAAAACATTATCAATAGTGCATCAAACTCGACGTTCTTACGCAGAATAGTACACGAATGAAATAGGCCCGTCAACAGTAGGAAACTTTCTTCTACGTCCAACATTTTCACCACGACCAGGGTGATGGCTCCCGGGAGGGCAATTGGGGCTTGGCCTCCACAAAGCGCCCGATGACCCGTACGCGATCTCCCTTTCCCCCTCATTTCCTCCCACTTCCCGCGAGTTACCGGTCAGCCGCTCCCACCCTCTTCCTCCACGCGGAACGCCAGACAATGCGCCGCCCACTGCCGGGTGGGTCCTGCGCCATAACACGGCACAGCCACAATACCTTTGCCTGAATGGAACAGGCAGCGAAAGAAACCAGCTGGAAAGATTACATATACACCGGGATATGGGAAAGTATACTTTTTCTGAAAGATAGGTGTTGACAACTGCATTCTTTTTATAGTGACATGTTTATAGAGACACATTCTTTTTGTAGAATTATATTGACTTACAAGAATGCACAGTAATTACCGATTTGAGTCTACGTGCATCTAAGTCATGGTAAATCTTTATTTTTTTATTTCCTGTGCTAGAGCTTTCAATATTTTAATAATATGGTAACATGGAAATCTTAAGATTTTTTAATTAACACTTTTTCAGCATCTCGACCAAGCACAACCACAAGGAACTCAGAGCATCCCTTTTGGCATATACCTCCTGATAGTTGCCTTTCTGTGATCTTCGGATCTCTAGAGTATTAACGTTGTACAACTATACCATTTATCCATTTATAATTTCAAACGTTTTACATCGATGGTGTGTATATATTTTTAAGGCTTCCACTAGACTTGGGTGAAGAAGAGTATCGAAGATCTTCTGAACTAGTGGTGCTAATCAGCACGTAATTTCTCTCGGGAAAATTACGCAAAAAGCATTCAAAATTTCAAAACATTGTATGACCTTATTTGAAAATATATCTTTAAGGAACAGATTTTATTAAGGGATTTTTCTATCTTCATAATTGTACTTGTAGGAAGACGCCGAAAAAAAAATTGACTTTTTGAAGGTTTCGAAAAATCAGAGCTTTCAGCGAAAATGAGACCCGCACCATTCTCTTAAACGTCCTTCACACTAACCAACAACATAAGTTAATCAGAAACGATTGAGCAATTTTTTCAGAATGTTGTAAATGTCCCAGTGGTTTCATGTAAAGTACCCTCTAAACTTAAAATATCGCTTTCAAATTCATGGACCCGCGACATCAGCCAGATTGTTTGGAGTATCTAAATTTTGGAGAAAATCGGCTGAATAGTTTAGCAGCTAGTTCTCAGATGGACGTTTTGCCGTCATTCGATTTTTCGATATCAAGACCTACAAAACATGAATTCTGGCTACATCTTATGTTAGAGGATTTTTTTCTAAATTTAGGGACTGGATTTAACCACTTTTTGAGGGCTTCTGCCGAAAAATCGCCGTTATTCGCGCAGCAATAAATAACTTTCTCTCTACTGCGTAAGCAGCAGCGAAAAAGTAAAACCAGTGGCGTGAATGTCATTGAAATTGTCAATGATTGTCATTTTCCCATTTGCATGTTCTTGTACTACTTTAGCAATCACTATTAATGTTTTGTATCCTTTGACACCACCTCTATAGTCATTTTGAGCATCATTAATAGACATACCTTTGAACAGTGCTCATTAATCTTCCGAGTTATGCACCTGTAAAGTGTTGTATATTGATATAATTTGCATATGATTGGCCGGAAATTAAAGGAATGGCTATCGTCCTTTGAGAGAAATCAAAATGTTACTCCCTCAGTCAAGAAATTTGTTATTTCTTTTTGTTCGTTTATTATTGCCTTTGTAACTATTCATGGGTTCTGAGTGGACTCGCTTTTCCTTGTATTCCTAGTATTATTAATAATATTCAATAATTACAACATAATTCGTATTTCCCTATTTCAAGCATCACAACTACCCACCAGGAGGGTTCATACATTCATTTTAAGTCAAGGTTCGAATGTCGGTTCTACGGAATGCAGGCTTGCGTCTAATATTGTAAGTTTTAATTGGATGTAAAAAGCACGTGTAGAAAATTCATTAAAATACGAAATTCTATATCATAAAACTATTTTAGTCGACAGTTTATTAGAATTCTCAGATAAAATATACCGTAATTCGCCTGCATTCACGCAACAAACAAAAAATACTGTTTGATAACAAATAAGGACTAGAAATAAAAATAAAAGCCATAAAATATTTCTATTTTCACAAAAAATATATTGTCTCCATTTTTATGTATCTCCACAATCCTGAATAGCTTTAATGATTACAAAATCTTCAGCATGGGCCCTACCGCTAATTAATCTTCACTTCTTGAGTTTCAAAAATTGAAGATAATTCCTTGGAGGTACGTACACATATTCGAGAATGTTTGATTTTTCTTTTGTTTAGTATTGCAACCCCACCACCACCATGTAAAGAGGCTCTATCTTCTCTGTATGTGATATAATTCGTAATATTCACTTTCTTAGCATTGTTTAGGTGTTTTTCAGTACTGCACGCTATATCAATTTTTTGATCATTTAGAAAATGTTTGAATCCATTCATTTGACGAAATAGTCCGTAGTCTGCATTCCAGTTTAATAATTTTATTCCATTATTGATTATTCTTGGTAATACTTCTATTATTAATCTCTGAATTTGTGGAATTAATATATTTAAAATTCGAGTTGTTATACTTGGAATACATTTATTAAAATGTATTATAGTAGGTGGGGATGGTACAAAGTTATTTTCAAGGCACGTTTGTGAATTTCTTGAGAGTAAATTATTAATCACAGGAGGAGGAGATGGGCAACAAAATGTTTAGGTCTCTCAATTAAGTCAAGCCTTAAATGGAACCTCCGGTTAAATGAACTGAACACAAAATTAAGTTCATTATGCTACGCGTTCAGAATTCTTGCAAATTCAGTCAGCCTTCATACTGCTCGTTGTGTATATTTCGCGAATGTTCATTCCCGCCTGACATGTTGCATAATATTCTGAGGAAATACATCTTATAGCTCCCAGACTTAAAGATTGCAAAAAGAATTCTACGAATAATAATTAAATCCCACCCACGTGATTCTTGCAAGCTTCTATTTATTAATCTAGGAATTTTTCCATTACCTTGTCTGTTGATTTACGAATCAGTGGTTTTTGTCAAAAATGACTTGCTTAACGGCGGGAGTATATTTTCAGAAAACCCCGATGTCTATGACTACAACACTCGACGTAGAAATCATATTCATCACGTGGCAGTATCTGTTGATACTCAACACAACACATATAATACATGTACATTATTTTACAACACTTTGCAAGATGACATTAAATGATGAAATTCGATAGAAAAGTTTAAATCCCAAGTGGAATGGGATGACTGGTTGACGCCAAAGACGGACGCATCTGGTTGTGCTCTTGATATTTTGTGATTATCTACTATTTTTTACGATCTGACTGTGCCTGGTGTTCTTTAAGTGCTTTCTTTACTTGTTGCAGGTTAGCTGAAAATGTAATTTTAGCTGATTTTTCTGCTATAATCAAGACAAACAAACATAACGAATTTTAAACGGACACTCAAACCTCAACGAACATTCGATTTACGAGGCGGTGATAAGTGTCAAAACCTATTTAGAGCTCAATTTATTTCCAATCACTGTGCTAATTGATTTACTGAAAGATTTATTGTATTTATGTGACAAGTGACGATTCCGTTGTTTGGAACGTTACGAGGACGGTGTACGTTCCATTTAAGGTTTAACTGAATTGAGAGATCTAAACATTTTGTTTCCTTAACATCAGTCAATGGTACACCGTTCATTTTTAATGGAGTACAGATTTATTTATTTGAAATGGAAAATGGCATTAAATTGTTTTCTTTTCATTTACTATTAATTTGTTATTTCAAAACCAATTTGAAACATCTGATATTGTACTATTTACGGTTTCTTTATTGCAAAGAATGTTCGTATCATCCACAAAGAGAACTGTTTTTCCGTTTTGAATCGTCGATGGCATATCTTTTACGTATAGTAAGAAGAGAATAGGGCCTAAAATCGATCCTTGAGGAACTCCACGTGCAATTGGCAAAGAGTCGGAAAGGTGTGTACATAATGTTCCATCATTCCAGTAAGGTATTTCCACTCTCTGAGATAGTTGTTTAAGAAACGAACATAACCAATCTAGGGTAATACCACGGATTCCACATGAAGGTAATTTTGAAAGTATAATGTCATGATCAATGACGTCGAAAGCTTTTGAGAGATCTAAAAATAATCCAATAGGTGCTTCGTTTTGGTCCAATGATGAGGCGACATCTTTAAGAAAGGAAAATATGGCTGTTTCGGGTGATTTTGAATTTCTAAATCCATGTTGGCAATCTGAAAGCGCGTCGTGTTTACTGAGGAAAGTTTCCATTCGTAGGTAAAAAAACATCTGTAATATTTTTGAAAAAACTGACAGAAGAGAAATAGGCCGAAAATTTTCAATTTCATTTTTGTTGCCTTTTTCTTTATCTTGCAAACTGGAACTTTCTTCACTGCTCATTCCTTGTCGACCATTGTTATAGAAATAGTGTTTCATGTTTCAAAGCTTGAATTTTAGCTTCTGGAGATGTGATTGCATCAAGACGAGTATTAGGATTTTGAACCATTTAAATTTAAGCACTTTAGAATAGGAACGCACTGGTGAGCGGTTAAAAGCGCCGAGAGATGCCCTCGGGTAACGATGGAGGACGTTCCATCTTGGAAGAGCCAAAGTTCACCCCTCCTATCAATACAAAGCATTGGCAATTTACCTTGTAGTCCAGCAATACTGATGGCACTCAGAAATACGTTGGTCCACATCTCAGCACGCACTCCCCACTTACAATTCATACGATGGTAGTTCAGCTTCCACTACACTCGGTAACACTAGTTATACATATGGCACTGATAACGGAAGCAGAGGTCGACCTCAGAACGTCTGCCCTGCTCGGCGTCACAGACCGAACTGAGAAGATATTTAAACATTCCATTAAAATTTTTAAAAGGAATTTCTCAAATTTAATGTCGACGCACTTGACGAATAACAGAGGCAATGTTCTCGAGACTATCGAGACTACTACATTCTAAAGTAGACTACTCGCTCGATCCTTTCACGTCCTCTGCTTCCATGCAAATGGACAACAAATATGCCTCGTCAGTGCTTACGACATTCACGTAGTCCGTTTCTCGACTGTTCATTGGCACGTCACAACCTCACGAGCACCTTTTCAACAAAAAGATTTCTTGTTCATTCTAGTTGCGCTACTACATCTGTTCTTCCCTCTAACGGATGTCGTGGAAGATTTACTACTGTTCTTTCAGTTTCACTTATTCCCAGAATAAGTATGATGCCAATACACTCTTATTTCTTCTTCCAATAACGATGTATTTTCTAAAATCCTAGATGCATACACATTTTAACATTTTTATTATCTATTTCCTATCTTCTATAGCAAATTCTTAGAAAACTAGTTGATATATAAGGCTTGATTGGTTGTTATATCGTCTATTCAATACGCATTTTTATTGTGTTTCACTATGTTATTCCAAAATCTAGACCAGTATATATGAAATCAATCTACTGCATTTCTAATTCTAACTGACGTATTTTACCGCACTTGCGCAGAACATTTTCTATGATTTTCTGATCCTTTACTTGATATACTGCGGTAAAATGTTTCTGCAGTCTTTTGCCTGAGGTAGAAAATTGTTGCGTTAGTTTATCTCGAATATTTTCATCATTCGAGGTCAATTCTTTACTTTCTCTTACTATAAGATTCACAACCCTACCGAATTTATGATTTTCTTCATCATGTACCTCTTTAGCTTATCTATTTTGCATCTGGTGTTCTCTAACGTGTCTTCTCTGCCATGGTAGTTTCGAAAACCTTCTTTAGAGCTTTTTGACATTTGAATTACCAGTACTCTTTTGAGTGCAAGGACAGTGCAATGTTTTAAAGAATGGAGTTTTTTATACAACTGCACACTGTATTTTCTTGAAGCTGTATTTTCATAAAATTGTATGTTGTATTTTCATGTCTGACTGTCTGACTGTATTTTCATAAAATTTAAATACTTTTAACCAGTCCATTTTTGTATTTTAAGACTCATACACTGGTTTTGCCTTATTAAATTAGTATTATTTGCGCTTCATTCACTTCTGTGCATAATCCTTGAGTTAATGCATGATCGTTATCTCCTATTTGTAACTGGTAATTTACTGCGTTTACAGTTTCTTTCGATGTATTCGTACGAGGAACTGAAATTTCTTAACCTTTCTCTTCCGTTCCTATTTTGTTCAGAAATGGAATTGGGATGAGATTATTTTAATTATTATTCGCCTATGAACTGCGACTCTGCTCTGTGCCGTGAACATCGGAAAAACATCTTTGAATGCTCTGAACAGTTCCTATCGATATTCCACATTGGTTTCACTATCTGTAACTGTATAATAAGTTCTCATAATAAAAGGGTTCGTATCGTTATTGCAGGTCTAGCAAACGCGCTTCAACACTGCCTCCATGGTTGCTGGCAGTTCTGGGAGGGTGATGATTTCATCCCCATAGGTATCCACCTCCCCATCATATGGTTCAGAGGGTTCAGCTGTGCTTACTTCTTCGAGTTGCCGGACAGTTGCTTTTAGTCCCTACCGGGGGAGAGGGGGGGCGTCCACTGCTATTTGTCGTTCGCACTGTGGCCCCTACCACCACTAGCTCTAGTTGTTTGACCACCTCCATGACTAGGGCCCTTCTGAGGCAATCTCATCTGTACAGACCTATTTCCTAACGTTCTCCTCACGAAGAGGGTTACTGCATTATTACTATTGTCAGAATTTCAAACGGAGAAGCAGACACTGACACGTCACCGACACTTTCCGAGGACTGACGCGGTTGAATTTGGTGGAAACGCGTTAACCTTCTCCGCGGAGGACCTTTCACGTCGCGCTTCCGTGCCCACCATACGCATTATGTGATTGACGCACACCAATATCCAGGGAAAGCTGTTTCCACAATGCTTTCCGAGAACTTTAGGATGGTTCTGCCATTCCTATTGCCGGACATCAGACCCAGCTTTTATCGTCTATTTTCGGGGTGTTTTCTTCAATCTTCGAAGCAGGAAAATGGAAAGGGTAAACAAGGATGACATGAGACAGGAATCGGGGTACTTAGAGCTACACATTCCAGTTGCAAAAGGAAATCACGTGTAACGATGGAAGACAAATAACGAGAGTTCAGATTAGTTACATCCCTGCAGCAATTACAAAATAGATGCATTTGCATCGGACTATTTCATAACTATTTAACACCACAGCCAATTAGTGTTGATTACATCCCGTAACGGAAATTAGCAACTGCTGAAAAACAGCGTATTGTATTTCTATATTACGCTCCGATTTCTCTATATACACCCCCCCAACTTGTCCAACTTATTAGCACCGACGAATTTATCACATACAGATCCCCTCGTTACGTTCTTATAATTACCAGTTATTATTGATAATTACCAATTATTCAGTTATGCCCATTCCGTGCACACTTGTAAAATATATCAGACTATTAGGCGGAATCAACTGCGCCGTCTCATTACGGAGTTGCAAGCTGATTATTTTGTATCGATCGTCGGCGCCGCAAGGGCCCTGCACGACGCGCTGGCCCCGTCAACGCGACGGCAAGTCATTAAACGCAGCGTCCCGTCGCCCGGCCCCGCGGCGCCGTGCGCCGCACAGTGCGCTCCAACCACAATTTACTCGAGACAAACTACACTTGCCTTTTTCGAACCACGCATCTGAGGGTAGTACATCCAAGATGGAATATGGCGCGGCATTTCGCGTCTTTCTCCGTCGTGCCGCCAGAGTTGCTTGATCTGTTGATCTGCAGCACTGCTTGATAGGCCGCGACCATGCGACATCTTGCAGCAGGAGCGAGAAAGACGCAAAAAGTAGTGCCGTATTCCATCTTGGAGATACTACCCTCAGATGCCACATTTGAATAACCTAAGTATACGAAAGCCAACACGGATCTCATGGAAAATTTGATAATATGAGGGGAAAGGGTGTTACGTAATTGTTTTATAAGGAAGCATTTTGTTGCTTAAAGACAGATGGCTCAGTGATTCTGGGAGCGTGAACTGCAATCGTCGTTAGTCACGTAAGTGTAGTGCCTGTTTAATTGCGGGAGGGGCTGTGTTCTTCCCTCGCTGAGATGGCGAGATCCGGAGGCGATCAACACGTCGGCTAGCGGGAGCATTATGCCGGCTACTTTTCCTTAACAAAGTATCTCCCACCAGCGGAGGATAGGAGAAGGAAGGTAAAGAAAAGATCGCACGAGATTTCCTGGCCCATTTGTTACTGTACTGGTCCGGCATTCGCCTGGTATTGATTGGAGAAACCACGGAAAACTACCGACCAGAGCAGCCGGCCGCTAGAATTCTCCTCCAGACAGCAGCTAAATTCGACCCAGCTACGCACCTAGTGACGAAAATCCTCTCTAAAGTCAGGACTCGAACCTTAGTACCTGAAGTTCACAGGCAGTGCAGTGACGTGAAGTGAAGCTCTGAGCCACCTTACTATAGATCTCATAGAAAATTCAATGATGCTCCAGGAATTTGAGTTATGTAATTATTTTGTAAAGTGGAGTTATGTTGCTTCAGGAATTGTACAAGGGTAAATATCTAATATGCATTATGCATACACAATTAAAATGAAGTGAATTTAATATTTTGAAATGTTTCTTCTTATCAATGAGCACACGAAATTTTGTGAATCTGAAGATATTCGACACTAGCTAGATTGCTGAGTAGAATTCAACTACTGTCAGGACGAGGATTCTAGTGGCCAGCTGCTCTGATTGGAAGTTTTCCGTTGTTTCTCCGATCAATCCCAGGCGAATTCCGAAGTCGTACGCTAACAAACGAGCCACGAATCGCTCACCAGCAGTCCTTTCTCATCTTTGTCCCTTCCTTTCCCGTCATTCACACACACACATATCCTCATACACATAAATTACGACATTCCCTCAAAATTTTTGGAGACCAGGCAAGGCATGATATTCCAGCTGGGACGGATCCCCGCTAGCGTAAAATAATTTGAGGGGTAATAAACGCCAAGTCGACGAGTATGTCTGTGACGGATCTCATTTTCAGCAGGTGTATCGCCATTTTTGGAGATATAGTAGTAAGCAGTACACTTACGGACACATTCACATCGTAATTGAACTCAATTCATTGAAACCAGGGCCACATATTTACCACATCACACCGCAAAGCAGTGTTCAAACGGAGTTCGAGCGAGAGGGATATCATGAATATATTCAGAATTTTGTGCCCGCGACACACGTGTGTATTTATCGGTCGGGTGCATGAATTGCGGTAATTCAATATTCTGTTAGGAATGTTTGTCAGGTTTCGGTTGTGTAATGCACGGGCTCTACGAAATACTAGCAAGATTGTGCTTACGATTACATATACAAATATTAGATTTTCCATGTTTCCGAGTACGCAATTTTCGAGGAGCATGGGGTAAGTTAAAAAAACACGGCAGAGGTCTGGAAGCACAGTATTACTTTCATTATTTTCATAGAAAGACGATCACAGGAACATTATTTGCATACTCGTATTGAAAATATTCTGTATCGACGTGTAAATATATGAACATGTAACGAAATGTGTAAGGAATATGCAGAAGTAGACAAAATATGTAAAAATGACTAATTATACCAACATATGTAAAAATTTGTAAAATAAAAATGAATGTGATGCAAGCTCTAAGATAATTACATAATGCAGATATCTTATATGGAAAAAATATGTTTCTAGAGGAAAATTCGCTCCCTACTAATAACATTGCAAATGGCCTGAACACAGTGAACGTGTTGACTATTCACAAAATATGTACAATTAAATTTAATCATGCGTATTAATTAATCGGATTTTTAAATTCAAATTTCAATCATGAAATTGTATTATTAAATACCACTCATACTAGATCCAAATTCCGTATTATAACTTAAGCCAAAACGGTTCATTCCAAGTTGCTTAATGAAAATATAATTTCCTCCGGAAGTAGGACTAATAGAATCATACGAGAGAAAATCAAAGATCTACACTGATACATTACTAACCATTGAATTTGAAACTATCATTGCTGCAACAGCACATATTTTCTTGTATTATTTGTAACGGCTGCAAATGATTGTTACTGATATTACTACTTTCCGATGCACGAAGAAATTGAAAGAAAATTATTCAGTTTCTGACCATGTGAGACGTGTCTTTACATTCGTTATATACTAAGGCTTTCAGGAACAATCCAAAAATAACGAAACCGTTTTCCTTTTGATTGAAAATGCAAATATTTGATTGTGTTATATCATAATGCACGTACCGACTAAATTCTCATGCTCACTACGTCCTTTCTTACATTACAACTGACGTCAGGTGACTCCAAGGCATTAAGGTAAAGACCGCGCGCCATTAAATATTTGCTACTCAAGTTTTGTGTTATGGAACGGAAATATTATATGTAAACGGAAATGTTATACTGCATATATTGCAGTATACGTGAAGACACACTGTACGATTTTACAGTATACGTGAAGACTGTTTTTATAAAACATCTAATGTATTGCTCTTTTGATTTTTATTTATTTTCGCCAAAAATCAGTAGAAACTGTATGTGAGGCACGGGGGCGAAGCATAAATCTGTGCAAGTGATAAGCGAGTTTTTAGTTGTTGTTCTTGAACAGTGCGCATGCTACTTTTTGAAAATTAAATGATAATGGCTGTGTTTCCGAAGTTTCGACCTCTTTTCGTGGTCTTCCTCAGGGCTGGTCTGCGCTGGAGAGGTCGGCGCTCAAAATTAGCATACGAGTTTACTTTTTGGGAAACTATTTTTTGTTATTAGGGGCAGATTTTAAAGAAATGTCATTTGTTTCTTTTCCCTTTAGAACACTGTCTTTTAGTACAGACATTAATTTTATGTTACAACAAAAGGAAATGATCCATTTTTATTTTTATGTTTTCTCATTTTTCGTCGATTTCGGGTAATAAGTAATTTTTTATATTTTCCGTCATTTTAAAGCATTATTGGCAGATTCAATATCAGTTTAATGGAACTTGCTTCAAATAATATTTCCGACATGCAACAAATATTCTCCTGAATTTCTGAAAAGCCTATTTGGTTTACTCGCTCAAAAATTGTAATGTTTACCTTTGTGAGTATGTAATCTCACATTCCTACGGCGTTGTCAGCTCTATTGCGGGTTCGACCGATTTCGCGATAACTAAAGACAACTTTCCTGGTAAAGAGCAGTGGAATTCAAAAGTTTGCAAGCTGAATTCACTAGCACGAAAGCAAAAAATCTCGATTCCATCAGTAACACGCCCAAGAGCTTGAGTTGTACATCTAAACTGGTTTTATCAATTTTTTACGTCATTTTTCTTTACTTTTGGGGCAATTTTAAAACACATTAAAAGTATTTTATTGATGAATTTCGGCCATGTTTTAGGTCATCAAAATTCCGCCCCTTAGATATTATTATAATACGAAGAATAAGAAGGCGAAGTATGGAAAGGAAAAAAGGAAGATAAAAAGAAAGAAAGAAAGAGAAGTAAATGAAGAACCGTTGAATTGTGAAGAAGCTCACTTGCTGAGCAAACTCTCGATGCCCACTGTGCAGCTGGGCAGGCGGGCACGGCCGGCTCGCACGAGGCCCCAGTGCTTGGCGGACCCTGTGGGAGGCTGGGACCGGGCAGGCTGATTGGGCCCACAGACGCGCCGCGCCGCGCCGCGCCGCGCCGCGCCGCGCCCCGATGCTCCGCTCAGCTTCGTCCCATCCCGCCCCGCCCCTACCCGCCACACAACGATGAAAACCGATCCTAATTAATCGGCCAGTTAACGCGAGAATGAAACGGCACGCGCGATTGGGACCAATATTTACGGCGATCCATTACGCCGCAGTCGCCGCCTTCGAGGATTCGCTGCTCCCAACGCTCCTTAGCGCTTACAGTAAGCCGTCGTTATCGGCGTGGATTTCCGGAGCCCGTCTACGAAGCAGTAGCAGCTCGATTTTGACAGCGCTGATTGTGCTCAAAGCTCTGGATTTGATATACAACTCGATGTTTTCTTATTTAATGTGTTGTTATTACTATTATTATTATTATTATTATTATTATTATTATTATTATTATTATTATTATTATTATTATTATTATTATTATTGCGAATAAGCCCGATTGGGCCTTCGCAAAGTACTCCGATGTGTTTCTTAGCCTTTCTTTGTGCCGATATTTCTTTCATCCTTTGGCCGTGCTCCTTTTTTCTCTCTTCGGTCTAAGCTTTTCCTGTTCTACACTTTGGTACTTCTTCCAAATCAATTCTCCATGACTGCACTTTAGATCTAAATGTGATCCTATTTTGAATGTCTTCTTCTGTGATCCCTGATAATTTAAGGTCCTTCTTAATTTCGTTTATCCATTTTATAGTGTCAGTTGATGCTTTACTTCTATTCTCATAAAATTTAACTATTTGTTTTGTAAGACGTTTAGTATTCATTCTTTTAATGTGTACATAAAAATTTAGTCTACGTTTTCTGATATCACTCCGAATATCCGTGTATTGCCTGATTTCTTTTTTGCTTCTGAGTTTGTACCGATCGTCTGTGAATTTTGGACCAAGAATTTTCCTAATGGTTTTGCATTCCTTCTTTCCCATTATTATTATTATTATTATTATTATTATTATTATTATTATTATTATTATTATTATTATTATTATTATTATTATTATTATTGTTATTACTATTATTACTATTATTATGCAATCCGCAGTCTGTGTGGTTTACCCTCCTTTGCAACCCGTCTTTCCTAAAAACCTATGTCGCAAGCTCTCTTAAAGTTGACATCCAAGACTCCGAGGGGTGGTCCGAGTAAACGATTTTTCTGACATTAATCTAGTAATGATACGAAAAAACAACCGAAGCCACTGCTCCATTAGATCTACAAACTCGATTTTGTCACGCGCGAACCTTCTCCGAAAGCTCTACCTCAAAAATCGTTTCGTCTGCGGCGCCGTCCCGAGGTCCTAGATCTTATCCCGACGGTGACGGACTGTCGGCACTATTCTCAAAGCTGGGTCGAATTCACCCACTTTCTGGAGGAGAATTCTAGCGGCCGGCTGCTCTGATCGGTAGTTTTCCGATCCACACCCGGCGAATGCCAGAGCAGTACCTTACCAAACAGGCCACGGACCGCGCGCGATCTGACCTTCCTCTTCCTTGTCCTATCCTCTCCCCTTACACACACACTTACACTAACATGCACTACACTACCACATATTCCGGGAGACCGGTCGAGAGCTTAGAGCTTGTCCCGGCTGGGGCGGTGCCCCGCTGGTGGGAGAGTCTTGGTTAGGGGGAAACCCCACTAGCCGACGGTAGGTCGGCGCCGGATCTCGCCATCCAGCGGAGGAAGATCACCGCCATCTCCCGAAAAAAAACATGCACTACACTAACGGGACTAATGACCACAGTAGTTGACGCGCCCGGAAACACGAAAAAATCAATCAATCAATCAAACCCAATTTCTGTGGGAGACTGCCAGCGGCAGGCTGCTCTGATAGGTTATTTGCCAACTTAGGGCGAATGCCTGAGTCTATGCTGCATGGAGGTACAGGAGCATTCCTATGCATAAAATAATATATTATATACTGAACGTCACGGTATGAATAATGTCGTATATTACAATGACAATTACCGACATTACAATTTTAGTATATAAATACTAAACGTCAGGGTAGAGTATACAAGATATGACGCATATTATGAGTCATTTCTTATAATGTGAATCATTGTTATGTAATAAATTATCTAAGAGTAGATTATATGAATGATTCACAATGAAATAAATGTTTAGAACCTGTTAACTAGAGATATTTATGTTAGAATTCCTGGACGAAAGTATTCATATGCCAATATCAGTGAAGGAAAACTTTAACGTTTAACCCGTACTGTTTAATAAGAAACGTATCTTTTAAGATCGCTTTTTAATATTTTGGTCATATAGCGACCACTGTGATTTTTAAACTATAGGGGGAACTGTACAGAGAACACGTAAGGACAACACAAACACACAGAAACATCCATGCTCGAAGCGGGATTCGAATCCGAAACCTTTCGAATCTCCGCTATCCAGGCCGGCAAGAAGAGTATTATTTGATTATACATCTCGTTCTCAGTTTGTGTCTTAGTGAGAGTTTGGGTAAGAAATAGTGTGAATGATGGTAGAACTAGAGAAGAAAATTAAGATAAGGATTCAAGAAATATTAATTTCTCAACATGTGAATACAACGAAAATATCATTCAAAAATACAAAACAACGTTGGAAAAAGAAAATAAACATTATAAATTGATATAAATGTAAATGCGTAAACAATGAAAAACATGGACATCGAGAAATATGTAAATATCTGGTTTGGTAAAAACTGCAAATCTTGCAATGACTACCCATCCAGGACAATATTTAAATTTTAATGCTATTTTAAAGAGAATGAAAATCGAAGTAGGTTACTTTGATAGGGCGCCAAAAAGATAAGCACACAGAAGAGAAACGGGCAAGAGATTGTCTAAGACTATGAAGCAATATGCTTAAATGAAAGTTGGCCTTGGGGGCAATGTTCATTTGCGTAATGAAAGTAAATTTAATATTATCCTCGCTTTGCATTGAAGATACGAAGTATGCAGAAATAACATAATGAAGAAAGGATGTTCGAGAAAGCTAGAAAACAGAAATTGGATATTTTCAGATTGACACGCACCTAAAAACAATGCACAAAGACTTCCATGGGTACTTCAAGAAATTTCGGAAACGTTTGTTTAAGAAAATAATAATATAAAATATATTATTTAAATTTATGCTTAAAATTTGTCAAAAATATGAACTGTTTTTATTTTTTAAGTATGAATCATAAATAATATATTAGAAGACAATTTTTAAAATCTCATTTTATGGTGGAGTGGGGGTAGGAACCAATTCTAAATTGATTGAAAGCACGTTAACGGGGCTTAGTTAGAAGTAAAGAGGATCTACAAGCTGGTTGTTTGCCGACGTTTCGGAAAATTTGTTTCCATCCTCAGAGCATTCAAACACCACGTGAATACATAATTAATATATGTGCTGCATGCTCCATCTCAGGCACCTCACAGGAAGTGAGGGACATACAACCCTACACACCACACCAACGCACATCATGATGAATCTGATACTAGTATCAGATCTCTTCTAGTATCTAGTATGGAGGAGCATGCAGCACATATATTAATTATGTATTCATGTGGTGGTTGAAAGCCCTGAGGATGGAAACAAATTTTCCGAAACGTCGGCAAACAACCAGCTTATAGATCCTTTTTACTTCTGACTAAGCCCCGTTAAACTGCCTTCAATATTTCATCAATTGGTCGTTAAGAATTCTTCATGTTTGTAAATTTATTTGGGATCAAACTCATTGTTCAAATGTTTTACGTTATTTTGCTTTTTTATTGTTTAGCCTGCTAAATTCTTTACGTATGACGAACAACTCTTACAATATGAAATTGGTTTTTGTTAATATGTCATATATTAAAAATTGAGTAATTTAATAAATATTATGAAACATCAACGCAAGGTCCGCGGCGCACTAGAGTTGAGCCAAATCGCTCTGAAGTTAATGTAACTTCTTAATAAATGTAACTTAATCATCCGTGCACGTCTTCTAGAATTTAGTGGGAAATATAATTCAAATTATCGATCATGTTGTCGCGGCAGGAAACATTATTCCTTCACAACGGACATGCTGAGGGATAAGAGCACAAGTATACAGCTGATTACCCTTGAAAATACATTTTATTACATCCGAGAGATTACTTTCGTTAACAATCCTTGCAAAAAAAACGCTTATTTCTTTCTGTATTCAAGATTCAAGTCGTATATGGCTTAGGGGAGGGATCACAGAATTATGAAAACGTGCACAGAATTCACTTCTCCCCGTGGCACGTCACACACAGTTTTAACTTTTTTTACATAAAATAAATAAATAAATAAAGCAATGTAAACTTAATAATAGATACGAAACAAGTGTGATCCGACTGTCGTATTGCAATTTTTCATTTGTACTGTGAAACTACGCAGAAAGTACAAAACATTTAATATGTTGCTCCAAATGCCTAACATTTTCCGTACATCGACAAATACTGAAATAAGGTTTAAATAAGCTGTAGGGGAAAGACTGAGTTCCCAAGAAGCGTTTATATACGACGACGGATTCAAAATGTTTTCGAAACATCCGATAAGTGTTGAAAGAAAAAACTATCACTCGACACCTCACTCTCTTTTCCCTGCCCTTCGCATCGCCACCTCACCCCGCGATGACTCCCTCACAGCTGGGAGCCCAGACGCGAATGTCCTCGCTCATCTAAGGCTAATTCGACAGGCCTGATATAAATAATGTCGAAGTACATTATTTTCAGAAAAAGCAACACAGTAATAAAAGCATCTGTAAACTTGTATTGTTCCATCACAAACCCTTTTCTGCACAGTATGAATTCATATATCAACGGAAAATATGCATTTAGATATACTTACGTTAACGGATTATCAGGGTAACTTCTCCTCATAGCACGCCATACACAGATTTTAACTGTGTTTTTGACGTACAATAAAAGAAAAAAAATAAATGATTTTATAGTAAATCAGATATATTAGATAATTATGTCTCTTTTTATGCAAGGAAATGTGGAAATAGTGTACCAACTTCTTTGAAATAAACAACAGTTTTTGGTGGCAACGGGGATACGAACACTTTGCCCATGGCTATGCGTCAACACTCAGATCCAGTCGTGCGCCACTCATTTTATGGCCGGGTACTTTAGTTTGAAGAACTTTTGCTAAGATGCCAGCGCACCTTTGACATTCATGAGGAGAAAATTCACATTCCGCTAAAGACTCGATAGAATCTTGCTACAAATTTTCCCATCGTTTTAACTCAATTTCTCGTGCAGTATCTCTGAAGAAGATCCTACTTCTTTCTGCCATTTTATCACGATTTTATTTCAAACGCACTTCTTCGAACACTGTCCCATCCCCGGTTTACCTCAATTGAGGGGTAAACATTCAAAAGGTGACATGTCCATTTCGCAAAAATTGAGGTCTTGTGTTGTTTTTACCTAGAATTTTATTTACAGAAAGAAAATTGGGATGTCTTACAACACGTTAAGTAGCACTCTATTCGTTAAGTTAATGACGCTGACGAAAAAAGTAAAATTTGTGCTGTATTTTTAATTTTATTGGAAAAGAATGAAGTGGACATGTCACGTTTTGAATGTCTGCTTCTCAATTGGGAAAATACAGGCTGAGTTTCAACGCATTCTAAATTGTCCATCTCTAATAAGAAATTTTCCAGAAATGCGCGAGTAAATTATGGAATATTTAGATTACACACGACAAAATTTCAGGCGTAGTAACACTTGCTGAAACTGGTTAATCTTAGATTGGAAGAACCGATCATTATAAATTTACTTAAAAAATGTATGCAAACTTTTCAGTAAATTTCTTACAATTCATGACAATCAAAAGCAATAACAAGGTTTAAACTATTGTTCCTATCAATAATATCAATGAAAACAAATTCCGTTTAAGTATTCGGCGTAAGCGCATCTGTGAATTCTCTTCATGAATTCATGTCTTTTTAATCGATTAACACTAAACTTGACAAGTCATACACTCTATTTTTAAGATAATACTCTACTACTTTGAATATGTTGACGCCATCAGATTGCATATCATAAAAGCATAGCGTGGGTGAAACATTGAAAATGGTTGTCTGAGAGAAATATCTCTCCCATTAATGCCTGCAATGTACACAAATTAGTTTCTAACTCAATAGTAAAAAGATAATTCTAAATTTTAAATTTTGTATATTGCACTTTAAATATGGTTTATCTGACATTCTTCATGCAGAATGCTGTTACTAGTACTTTTACGTATACGCCGTATAGGGAAAATTATGCAATGAGGCAAACGAGAGTGTGGATACATTCACAAAAATCAAATTATCTGGGCTCCTATTACCAAATAAGTGCTTTTTTGCGCAAAGGTATAATATTACTTCTTCGTATATACAGTATACGTAATAAAAAGTTTTGGAGTTCATTATTCCGAAAAAGTTGATTTCCTTAGAAGTTTTTCCTTCCAACAATACATTCGCCTAAAGTGAATAGAGAATGTTGCACAAAAATTGATATTCCTGCAGAGCTGTGACTTATGCCGAGGCCACTCATACTCGAAACCAAACTGATGACAACAGAATAAACGTCGTTGCGTTAATATCTGCAACAGTCCAATGTATTTTGTGAAATCAATATTTGATATATGCAACTAAAAAATTATTGATTGATTCCATTTTTTAAAACTTAGATACATTTAGGTTAATACTTAAAATGCAAAGAGAGAAACATTATTTTCATAAACCTAATGCACTATGATGTGAAATGATCAATTTTCCCTTCATTCTCCCCATCAACTCGTCAGAATCAATTGTTTGAAAACTGTGAGTATCAATGTGCATTGAAGAACCTTGTTCTGCACATTGACAACTTAACGTACTCCTACAAGTCACAAAAATAAAATATTTTGTTATTGGAACTCTTGCTCAAAGCAATTTGATGTCAAACGAAATTAGAAATTAAAAAAAATATTAAAAGAACTCGTATTAAAATCTGTATTTAACAAATATAAACATTGTGTTCCTTTATTAATTATTAATATGAGAGTTTGATCTCGGTCCTACAGTTTTGACAGGTTACCCCTAGTTCCTAAATAAATATTTCATTTAAAAGTTTGTGGTGCTGGGGGAATAGAGAATTTCACACGCTCTCTCTGGATTTCCATTCCTTGATCTCCGCCGTGGCACAAGGATGTCAGGTGGATGGCAGTTTGGGCGACAGAGTCGGTCGGTGCCCGCGGGACTGCGCGCTTCTCTGAAAACCTTCTACAAAATGCAGCAGCCTCAATGTTTCACACTACAGAACCGGACACTCACGTCCACAGATCTGCGTGCCAGGCTCGAAAAGAATGGCCAATGAGACACGCGATAGTGGGCGTGAGGTGACAGGGGACAAAAAAGTCAGGAGCTTCTCTCGGCAACGAGGGACGAACATTGTGGAGAGTGACCTTTACCGAAACTACATGCATTAGCCCCACTCCGCCTATCATTCGCCATTCCAAACTTAAACAAACAGTGGGTTTTGCTTTCCAGAGGAGTGGTTTGCGGTTCGTGTCCCGAACCAGAAGATTTTGTTAGCTCCCGAGTTGAATAAATGAGCTTCATCGACATCCTGATAAAACGAAAGCGGGACTTGAAAATGGAGTTTAAACGAGTAAATCTCTTCTTTAAAGGTCTGTTGCGACTCACTTGGTTGCCATTCCTACACTATTTGGTCGTTGAAGTTTTATAAGTAAATAAAATAAAACTGATATTGAAATTGCAGCAAACTCTGAAATTCAATGTTGTAAAAAGGCGAATTTTATTGTAAATTTTCAATTTTTTTTCAAACTTTTGTCATCTCATTATTAAACATTTAAGAACGATTTATATTTGCAAACTGATGTAAAATTTTGATTCATTAAGCCATGAATGACAGTAAAAATGAAACATGAAATCTTGTCGTACGAGATTAACTCATACTTTCTCGTATTATCTGAAATAGTTACATTGTGAAATAGTTACGTTGTTCCCTACTATTAATTCAGCCAACTCTTGAGAAAAATCTTTACCGACGCAAAAATTAATGTTTAATTTTTGAAAATTCGAAAATATTAATGAAAAGGACACCTGCACCATATTTTTAGTGGACGTCTTCAAAAACTTTTAAAGAACAAATTCAGCTGTTTTTTTTAGAAAAACCTTTTAAAGTAATTAAGTGCATAAAATGTTAGGATTTTACTCAAAATTGCGTTAAAACTATATTTTAAAAAGGCTATACAGGAAATGATTTAAATGCATATATATTTAACAAACTGTGGCAACAATCAAATTTCTGGCTTCAATAATAAAGTTGCAGGAGAGGTTAGAAAGAACCTTGAACTTTTACCATTTTTTAAAAAAATGCAGACGTTTTAATGAAACTCGGACTTTACCTATAATAATAAGTACTCAGTTCTCTGTTCAAGCAAAAAACTTGTTTAAAAATTTGAAGTTAATGTTGAGAAAAGTTTTAAAGTGTCCTATGAGTTTCATTTGAAGTTCTGCCATAAATTAAAATCCTGTGCCCAGTTTAGTTTTTTTTAAATTTTTTTTTATTTTTTTAAAAATTTGTTGCGTCTCCACCTTGACGCAACGCGTCTCCAAGCCCCCTTAAGGGGCGTTGAGCGCTTTAGCACAGGGGAGTAATCCTCCATTAAAGTGCTACTTTTTAATATTTGTCAAGTCTCGTCATGTCGCAGTCAGTCATTGCCTTTTATCCCTTCGGCCAGGGGCTCGACGACGTTAGGTCCCGGGGTTCCTGGCCGGTCACCCAACCACAAACCCGCGAGTCTCGAATGCGCTTAACCTTCGTGACTTCACGGAGCGTAGTAAACGCATTCGGCTAGCGCCGCCGGCTAGTTGCGAGTGATGTTACAAACAAATGGCTTTCAAATAAACATTTTGTTCGTTAGCAGGGACCCCCAATACGTGTACACTTAAATTGCTATAATTTAATATTATAATACGTATATGAGGAAGTGAATGCTTTATGACCTATCGAAGAATATTTATAATTAGCATACGAATGTACTAAAGTACAGAGTTTATGCATGCCATAGGGGCCAGCACTATCGATCTTCGGCGCATGCGCAAATGCACAAAACTGATGTGAAACTTGAACTGCGCATGCGCAGAAGGTCGATAGTTCTTTAGCGTTCGAGGGTGTACAAACTCTCTATTACTAGAGATATGAAACGATATATCATCACGTGTCCCTCGCGAATGTAGACTTAAACTTTACATAACGTCTCAGTAGTATTACGTTAAACAGAAACTCTACGGAAAATGCTGTCAAAGAAAGAAGATGAAACGAAAATACGAGTCTTGATCTTAGACATTATTCTCGGAGGAATACCGTCATCATCCGAGTAGTTGTTGAGCCCAAAATAAGTAAATGCTCACTGACCACTCCATTTCAACATATCGCTACTCTTCGTCTATCATTATATGCCACTTCGTGCTAGTAAAATATGTGATATAAAGAGTGTTTAAAAGGGGTTACTACGCTCCCGTAAATGTTCTATGAATATTTATTCAGTCGTCAATTATTCTGTGCAATTATAAACTGTCTTCTAGCCCATTTTTAGTGCCCATCTCAATCCATATAATTTTTTACAAACCAAGAAAATCCATTACCACACCATATCTTGCCATTCCATTTCGTCCAAACCCTGAATAATTCAATCCTAGTATATCTACACTCCTACTTCAGTTCACTTCTTAATCTTTCAATAACCCGACTCCCTTCCCTTTTATCGTGTTCAACTCCATTCCGTACCCTCATACCTGTTCCGATCTCACTTGAAGGTTTCTAAAATTATCGTTGCATCACCTTCGATCCCTTCCCATTCCATTACATTGTATCAGAATACGGGCTCCTTCACCGCACTTATTATCTTTCAGGCAAATCCGCCACCGAAACTGTACCTGTGATGAAACGTTCCCCTCCCCATCCCTGCCCACGTGCCGCCCTGCGCCGTTCCCCCCGCGCCGCCCTCCCGCCGCCCTCGCGCCGCCCCCGCGCCGCCCCCGCGCCGCCCCCGCGCCGCCCTCGCGCCGCCCTCCCGCCGCCCTCGCGCCGCCCCCGCGCCGCCCCCGCGCCGCCCTCGCGCCGCCCTCCCGCCGCCCTCGCGCCGCCCCCGCGCCGCCCACGCGCTGCCCCCCCCGCGCCACACCCGCGCCGCCCCCGCGCCGCTCTCCCGCCGCCCTCGCGCCGCCCCCGCGCCGCCCCCGCGCCGCCCCCGCGCCGCCCCCGCGCCGCCCCCGCGCCGCCCCCGCGCCGCCCCCGCGCCGCCCCCCGCGCCGCCCCCGCGCCGCCCCCGCGCCGCCCCCGCGCCGCCCCCGCGCCGCCCCCGCGCCGCCCCCGCGCCGCCCCCGCGCCCCCCCCGCGCCGCCCCCGCGCCGCCCCCGCGCCGCCCCCGCGCCGCCCCCGCGCCGCCCCCGCGCCGCCCCCGCGCCGCCCCCGCGCCGCCCCCGCGCCCGTATCACACTCGTGCCACCTCCGGTATTTATGAAAAGAGGCGCAAAGGCTCCCGGGTGAAGCCACTTCCGCCGCTTCGCATTTAGAATTCATTGCCCTCATTCAAGACAAATGCAGTTTCAACCAGCTTCCCACTTGCAAGTTTTCGCGATAGCATGCTGCCACATGCACTGGGTGACAGCGTGGATCACGGCTTTTGGGCTTAGAGGGAGCTCAAATAATCCGCTTTCTCTCATCCGAGCACCTTCCATACCAAAGCTGATAAGCTTTCTCGGGATATGTGTATTTCCTTTTCATGCCAGGGGTAGAATAACATTAGAATTAAAGTAAGGATACTTTTAGTTCCATGACCCGGATCAACTCCTCCATCTATCCGAATACTTGGATCTGTGACAACTGGAAATGGACGTTCATATGGAATTCGTGGTATTACCATAGACGGATATCCTCAGACCTTAAAAAGCGGTCGCAAAGAGAAGAAATAGCGTATTGGTACGAAAGGACATTATTTACTTGCCTTTCTTACTCTCTTTCAACTGAGCACGAGGTCCCGCATGGTTCGATGTTTCCAAGAGTTTTTTAAAACCTCTTCAAAAGCGAACAAATTATGTAAATTTTAATGACACGCGTTTGTAGTGAACTTAGTTATATTTTAAAAAAAAATAAGAATATCTGAGATCTGAGTGAGCTTCACCATTCTACTAGAAAACTCCACCTCATTAAGTGAGGATTGTAGGTAGTGACGTAAAAAATACTTCTACGGCGAAATACGAAGGCGAGTAATTGGAAGAATAATAAAGTAAAATCGAGCAGAAGAAACTTCCAGTATCACAATAAAGATAGAATGGAGATTAAGAAGTAACTCTTGAGAAAATGATGAATGAGGACAAAAGTTGTCTGGAACGACACTAATTGGAAAAGTTTGAAATCTGCAGAAAGAATATGTACTACTCTGCGTTCTTTATGCAGAAACGCTTCAATGCTTGCGTATATGTGACAGCATCATTCAAACTTGTCCTAAATTTTACATAATAATAAATTAGTAATCACTGCCAACTTAAACTCTAAGAAACGCATTTTAAAATAAGAAGTTATTTTTCGCTCTCTTATACAGTACTGCTACAATTCACATCTTATAGAAATTGTATCGACAGTAGACACCTAAGTAATGCGGACTGGCGATTGCTGTCAACCGCATTATTCCGGGGGTTTAGAAAAATTAGAGAATCATTCGCCAAACGATTAGTACTGCTAATGTGCTGAATAAACTTTTTCCTACTTGGAAAGATATAATTCGGTGAATAACAAAAATATAAACTATAGAAAATAAACTAAAATAATATAATGTATCGAACATGATACAGAATACTTTTGATACTGTGGCGAATCAGTAGCGACTGATAACAAGTGAATGAGTCGATACAATTAGGAAATACGCAATATTATTGGTAGTAAAATTAGAATCATTAGAGAGTTTTTTAGTAGTTTATGAAGCAAATTAATAGTAATACATTTTTCTTTTTGAATGACAACAAATTAAATAAATGTATTCACGCATTAAGTAACAAACTTCAAACTTCATGCGACGTTTGGCAGGAACCGTCAACTCAGGGGTATAACACTCATGTTTCTCTGCTCAGAAAGTCAAGCTATATTAATTTGCATTTAGTACATTGTCCATGGCCATTGTATTGTATTGTGTGAATTTAATTAATATTAAACTATCTACTAATATAATGAAACAGGCTCAGTTAACTCAGAGCGATCATTACAGTGTTTCTGCAGCGACTGTGACTGTATGATACGAAGGTTCTATTCCTGACTGCGGCGAAATTTTCGAAACTAGCTAGATCGAAATCAAATGCTGTCGGGAAGAGAATTCTAGGAGCTGTCTGCTCGGATCCGGAGTTTTCTGTGATTTTTGCGATCTATTTCAGAGGAAATTCCGGAGCAGTACCCTAACAAACGGCTCACGGCTCTCCCGCAATCCTTTCCTCTTCTTCCTTAATTAATTAATTGATTGACCAATGCACTCAAGAGATAATTAAGGTGTTGCATTCCCAAGTTCCTCGGTATCTTTTCTTCTGCTAATACAAATCACAAAAAGTTATACATTCAAAGATCGTGAACTAATGAATGTCTCTTTAATCGGTGAGTAATTCGTCTCCAAAGCACTGGAGTGTAGCAATTCACCTAAAAACTATTAACCAGTTGGCCTCTAGATACCTCACATGCTGTACTAGCAGCCTGATTTGAGGTTGACATTTCGTCTAGCTGATGCAATCGCAGGAACCCTACGAAACTGTGACATGAATTTACCTACCATATACAATAATAAGTTCTCCACGTTACAACGTTCATTTTGCAAAAAGATGAACAACAATTTTCCAGTGATTATTTTAAAACCTTTTCACGATAATTTAAATCAATTTGTCAAAACTCACCAATTTTTAGAACTGTAACATTAATTTACAACCTTCAAATTAATTAAAGATACTATATAATTAATTATTTCAAGTTGGGTTATTTCTAATGTTTAAAATGATATTTATATTTGAACTAATAGTGGTTGCTAATGACCTCAGTTGTTTTCAGAGTTGTAAATTGTATAAATAAATAAGTAAATAAATTATCAAGTAAGTCAGGAGTGGCTTAATTTCCTGATCTGATCAGAATTATAGCCATATTCCTTGGCATTATGACTGCTATCTATTACCTCGCAAACTGTGATACGATACAAAATGCTCATAACTAACAATTTTGCCAAGCTGAAAAAGTTGTAAGTGGCTGTAAAGTAAAACACTCGTGCTATAGTTTTTAACTCGTTGATTTTCCATTTTTCGGTAAATAGTGTCTTATGTTTACTTATGACGATCGTATTTTCCCAAAAAATAACACATAACGTTAAAAATTACAAAATAATTGCATATTTGGAAGGTACTGAATTTTGTCTATTTTTAAATTTTCACTTTTCAAACTGTGTTACTAGAAATTGTATCTGGTCATTTGTAATTAAATATTCTTAATATAAAAGTAACCCTGCGAACAAATTACAAATGAATTGTGTTTATTTAATTTACACTTAATCTATGTTTTAAAGGGTTAAAGATCTAAAATCCCGTGATTAGAAAAATATAAATTTGGTGTAATTTAACAACATTCTCCGACAAAAGCCAGCCGTCTTACACCTACCTCTATCTTAACCCACCATATTCATTAAAAGAAAACGAAGAGAGTTATTAACGAAAACCCTTTCACTGAAATTGCTACTTTTAATTCTCCCGGAAATTTAATTTTTACGACAATCGTGCCTTGTGGAGACATATCATTCACCTCTGCTGCAAATGCGGTATTAATAATCTCAATTAGCTTCGCGCGGGTCTTAAAGGCAATTATTATTTGTGTTGCCGGAACAATGAGAAGTGGTGCATTTTCCTAATTGGACCTTCTTTAACAGGAAACCCTCGACGCTGACAAACAACGACGACGCGAGAAGGCACAAAGGAAGCTGGCTAACAGAATTGGAGAAAATGCGTCGAATTTCGCATCCGCACTGCGACGAGGCATGCTTCTAATTGCAGCTCTCTCGGAGACACAAAATGAAAAAATGTTGCGAGGGAAATATTATATTAAAACGGGCCACCGTTCTCCAATTTGTCTTCTTCCGACACCTGTTAGAAAGAGTTGACCGACATGGGGGTAACAAGTGAGAAATAAGCTGTAATTGGAATAACGGCCGTTTTCCGACGCTTTTTCGTTCCCTTTTGATAACGAACGAGATATGGCATCCCTGGAGTAGCAATCATAGGTGTACGCACACGGCGGAGGGCAGGGGGGCGTCGGCCCCTGAAAATTTTGGAAGGGTGTCCCGTATATGGTTGAATTCGCTCAGCATTTTTAGCCCTGTCAAGTCAGACTAAAAAATGCTTTATCTCTGTTATTTAAAATATATATATATATAATTTGTTTTTCTTTCTTTTGAATATAAGAATGTATATTTCTTCAAATATTTTTATAATCTGAAAATTGAACTGCTATTATCTGTATTAATTCCCCCCCCCCCGTCGCAATTCATTTTTGCAATTTTATCTGCTATATGTTCCTTATCTTTTGCAATCATATAATGTGTCTTTCTTTATTGATTTTTTTAATGTTTAATTTGAACTGCTACTAATCCTCCCGTTGCATTTCTTTTCCTTTTTTTGGTTTGTTTTTTGTTTTTGTTTGTTGTTGTTTTTTGTTTTTTGAAATTTTATCTGCTATCTATAACTAAATACTTTAGATGGATCCATTGTAATTTAATTTTCTATCTTATTGTGTATTTATTTATAATTTTGTTATATCTTTCTGTATCTTGTAGACTGGCGATGACGGCAAAGCCGTCGAAAGCCGGTTATCTTAATAAAGCTAATATGTTGACGAAGATGACCTCTTTTATTTCTTCTCAAATGCAATAAATTTTTTCATTTTCGTAGATATGTTCTATCCCTGATTTACCCCTTTTTTCGGACGATTTGGAAAATTGTGATACATTTGGGGAATAGTCTCTCTCCAACCACCACGCATCTCTGGTTTCAATTCAATAAAATCAATTTTATTTACTAAATGAATTATTAGAATTTTAATATTATCCTCCTTGTACATTTTATTTATTTAGTAGTCAAATATGTCTTACGTAAGTAAATTTAGTGAAAATGCGGGAATTGAATTTAACTTACTCCTTCGTCATGTTTTAGGCTGCGCGCGCCTATGGTAGCAGTAAATCAGTAAAGAGATTGGGGGTTTGTTAATTTGTTTGTATTTAAAAAATGAAAGCCTACGTAGATACTGCAAGGACTAGGTACAGATTAGGGCTATTAAACATTCTTATAAACTGGATGAGACCATTTCAGTGGCGCTCTTTGCTCTACCACCTTCTTACAGGAAGTAAAATATGAACTGCTGCAAACGTTAATTATAACGTGCGCATCTGGTGTTTGGGTTCGCGGGACCCAAGCAACCGCGCATGTTACGAAACAAAGCGCCAATATTTGCACTTTCTTCAAGCGTTTCCAGTTTATGTATATTATGAATAGTTGAACATTTACAAGACACTTTTCGTATTGATAAAAAAATAGCCAATTTGTATTTGCGGTCGTTGGCACGCCTTACCTGCAACTGTACCCGCCGACACTAGCGCCTCCAATCCTAGCACACACTAGCTATCTATTTACCTCCGATTTTGATGGAGAATTCAAAGGTCTTGGTATAGCTTCCGAATATGTGGATCCGAAGGTCGCAAGTTTTTTTAAGGCTTAGTTCTTTTCATCATGGTATTACGACGTATTGGATCATTACGTATTCCATCCTGCTTATAACCCGGGAATGGGCTTGCGGGGTACCTGAGTCACCCCCAGCGCCCTATCGGGTTCCACTGTATTTATATACACCGTGTGGCCCACCTAAGATGTTCCCTTCAATTTTCTCCTGAACCGTTGCAGATCTGAGATGCGGTTTTCGTTGCGTCGACCCCGCGATAGAGGTTTTCAGTCTTTCAAAGAGTAAACGTTTTGTTTCTGCCAGCACACGCATTCTTTAATTCAGAACATGTTCACTCTCCAATCTTCCCTTGCTTTCTCTGCGGTTAATAATTCAAATATTTTCTCAAATCTTGTAGTATTTCATTAATTAAAACTTACCTTGTGGCGTACAGATTTACTCAGAACGTGGCTATGGGTGAATACATAGTCTCCAGGACTGAGAGGGCGTAGTCTTAAACAGCAAATCGCGGGTTTTCGTGAGCTCCTTTGCAAATTGCATCACTACATTTACCGCAGGGTGGACGCAACGGAAGGGAATGGCCTCGCCGCATATCACCCGGAATTTCTCGTCCAGATTACGGAAACCAGCAGTCGGCGTGAATCTTTAAAACTCTTAATTTCTCGAAAATTTTGTTATGTAACATATGGCGAGATGCATGTTTATGAACTCGTCTCTTCACGCTTGTTATGATGAGCTAAAAGAATCTATAGGGTTCCATTTAAAAAATCGAATTTGGGTCAATATCTCTGCAATAAAAAAATTCAATAGAATAATATTATGCATGACCATATGTGCCCTTTGCATATAGTAGTTTGAGTGAAAACCGCATCTGCAACGGTTCAAGAGAAAATTGAAGGGAACATCTTAGGTGGGCCACACAGTATATTTATATTCTTTCGAGCATGTAAATCAGTGATGTCAAGGCCCCCTACTGGTGGCAGGGGCGCGCTTCCCAACCCCGCCGTTTTGCAACTTGGTGGAGTCGCGTGTAAAAAAGGCTATGCGCAGAAAAATAAAATTGAAAATATAAATAAATTTGGGTTCGCGGGACGCAAGCAACCGCGCATGTTACGAAACAAAGCGCGTTTCCAGTTTCCATATATTATGAATAGTTGAACATTTACACGACACTTTTCGTATTTATCAAAAAATAGCCAATTTGTATGTGCGGTCTTTGGCACGCCTTACCTGCAACTGTACCCGCCGACACTAGTGCCTCCTATCCTAGCACACTCTACTATTCTACTAGCACACTCCTTTATTTAAATCCCGCCTAATCGTATTCCATACGTAAAGCGTAAAAGCGTGAAAGGCGACTATGACTATCTACAGCTCTCTGCTCGGCGAGGTGAATTCGTCGTGGTGCCCGCGCCAAGGACTCCTGCTGGTGGCATCGACCTTGACATCACTGATCTACATACCATTCGAGGAAAATTACGCACGTAACTGGTTGCTTATCTCTCAACTGCTTCGGTCCTTTCCGAGAAATTTCGTCGCAAAGGAAACGTAACGTGGCGTGAGACACCCCGCTCCTCCTTTCGTTCCTAGTCGAGCAGTTCACAGGAGTTGCGAATTCAGACGCACAGTAAGCGATTTCACTGCCAACCACCACGTGCAACGTAAGTTCTTTCATTGACAATGGTAAAAAGCCCCTTTATTTCAGTTTACGTTATTCATTATACAATTTAGTGAAGCGCGGATAATTGCGGAAAAAATATTTTGGAACGTGCTCGTGATAACAATCCGGAGATTTCACCAATTTTATAAAACGTCCAAAAACTTAAGCAAATACTTCGCTCTCGGGGATTTATTTAGGACAGAAGGCAGTTTTCAGTCTGACGTAGCAGGGCTAAAATATCTTGATCGAATTCAACTACTATCTGATGCACAATTCTAGAAGCCGGTTGATCTCTCTCGGGATGTAACACTTACGGGACTAATCGTCATTGAAGTTCACGCGTCCGGAAACTATAGTCAATCAATTTAGTGGCAGCCAAGAGTTGGAACACGCACTCCATGAAATTTTCTTCTTCGACAAGACTTTACAAACAAAGACATATAAATACGTATCAAAGTAATATCAATATCAAAGTAAAAAATACGAGCAGGATAGAACGAAATTACACCAAATTTGAAATTTTAAAGATTTTTTTGGAAGAAAAATATAACACAATGAAAGGAGCTAGTGACCTGCAGTTGCAAAATACTTCTGAATAAAAACGAACGAAATAGTTTTCCAAACGCTCATTGCACAGGAACTGCAAATAAAATACTCTCTTATAACACTGCAATGATTTAAATAATTTATCACAAACAGACTTCAAGAATATTGCAATAACAGAGCTAAGAACAATAATAAAGCTCAACAGTTCTTTAAATATCAAGAAAAAATGCTATTCCGTAACGTAACACGTAAATAATTGCAGGTGACCACTTCGTTGGAGCCTTGCTGTAGCATAACGTTAGGTGTGGCGCAAGCAGTGACTTACTGAGTACGAGCACGAGAATTGAGTCGTAAATAGACCGTTTAACAACCACATATTTGAATTTTTCTGTCAAAACCAAAACCATTTCATTGTTACAGGTTAGCCGACTTTTACTTAGGAAACTAGTAAAATTTTCATCTTCTTTTACTGAACCTATTTACGCGGTAGTTTATGCATGCACTATTATTAACTAACTAGTGTATTGTACATTTATTGATGTAATTACGTTGAACTGATCAAATTAGCCACTTCTAAGCGATTAATTGCTGTTGATGTAGACCACATGTATGAACACTCGCAATTATATAGGACTGAAGTTGGTTATATCATAGGCCATTACAATCTGGTTTGATCTTATTTACACGTAATTGTATTGATTAAAAATGATCTCTGCAAAGTGCAGCTTCGCCGACGAGTAACACCAGTGTAACACCAACACCAGTCAACCAAAGCAAAGCAGCAAAACCACTGCGTGTGCGGGGTACTCACCGGCTTTTACGCGTGCGTCTCGTGACAGTACTTTTCCAAGCTGATTGGTGGCCAAACATCGGTAAACAGCGCGGTGAACGTCCGGGCGGAACTCAGCGGCGCCGAAGGGTGGGAATAGCAATGATCCGTTGGGAGCCTGGTGGCGGAGGCCGGGCACGATGGTGGCCGGCCCGCCGTCCGTCACCAGCCATTTGATCTGCGGCTGCGGGCTGCCTCGCGCCACGCAGTCCAGGCGGCCGCCGGTGGAGTTGGCGAACTCTAGGCGCGCCGGCGGCTCCACCTCCAGCAGCGGGCCCTGGCCCTCCAGCAGCGGGGAGGCCCATGAGCCTGGAATCAAAGGAGCCTTCAGCGCACGCCACATTGAAAATCAGTTCATGCAACAATAATATAAACTATATATAACCCATCTCGATCGGGTTTTTGTCCAGTTTCCCTGATCCATCGAGCAAATGCTGAGATGGCCCCTTGATTTGCTTCTGATCGTAAATGTAGCTTCACTATGCGCACGTTTTGTTGAGCTTTCCTTTTGCTTGTAGTGGTAGTAGAGCTTAGGGTGACATTCTGTTTGTTAGCAATAGAGAAAACTGTTCATTCGTTTAGCGTTACAAATAAGTTTTCTATAATTCGACAAAGAAAATATCTAGTTTTCGAAATGTTAATCTCTCGCTTTTTTAAATTTATTATTATTATTATTATTATTATTATTATTATTATTATTATTATTATTATTATTATTATTATTATTATTATATATATTTCTACTATTTTTTCATCTTTTAACTATTAATAGTTAAATCGTTGGGAAGGGATTCTGAAACTCAAGAAAGCGTGCGCAGATGATTTTCTTCCCCATACGTCACATACAGTTTTTGACTAAATAAATAAATAAATATAAACTATATATAAGATAAAACACATAAATGATATAATATATATGAAATATATAATATAAAGTAATGTATAATCAATATACTAAACTATATATAGCTGAGTCACGTAACTTTAGCACCTCCTGTACTTTTTGAACGGTTGAAGTAATTGCAATGCAGTTTTCACGGAAATGCACGAGGCAATGGAGATAATTAATACATACATTCATTTCTATTTTATCATTTATATTTTTCGAGATACTGCGGTAACTTCGTTTTTTAAATGGAAATATACTTTTTTTAGTCTACCATGACGAGCGTAAAAAAACAAATCCAATGATATACATATCGTCGTATGTTAGATAAGCATTTTCTTGAGTAATTTTTTTACCCATATTTAAGGGATATTACATCACTCCGAGTACGTGCTAGCAGGGAGCGCTGCGCGACCTTGTTTGGTGGACTGTTACATTTAAAATATACGTTAAACAAGAGTCACAAAAAATCAAAATTACTCAAAAAATGCTTATCTAACTTATGACAATATGTATATAATTAGATTCGTCTTTTTACGCTCGTCATGATAGACTAAAAAATATGTATAATTCCATTTGAAAAACACAGTTAACTTAATACCTCTTATAATACAAGTGATAAAATGGAAACGAATACACGCATCAAGTAGCACATTGCCTCATGCACTTTCGTCAAAATAGCTTTGCAATAACCTCAACCGTACAAAAATTACAGATGCTAAAGTATGTGACTCACCAGGTATATATAGTATATATAATTAAAAGGAAATGTGTGTATGTCTGTCGATTATAGACGCAACAACTCGAATGATTTCGCTGAAATTTTTATACTTTGTTCTTATTAGTGTCGGGAGAATTTAAAGAGTGGTTTGCATTAAATCGGACATGTAGTGGCGAAGGTTTGCAAACTTAATCGATGATGCGGGGGACCTTACTTGAAGTGCGGAACTATGGATATCTTTTTGAACTACGATCTAGGAAGCAGCACGTCTGAACCGAATGCTGGCGGTGCACGACATTATTTGCATATTTGTTTTTTAAAGTAGAGTGTAATGTAGTGTAATGCAGTTAATTTTCATTGAATAAATTAATTTTGAAAATGAATTGTATTTATTTAGTACACTGCAATATCGAAGCATTGCCGGGCTGGCTAGTAAATTAATAAACGAATGAATGAATAAGTTAATTAATAATTAAATTAATAGCCCTCTCCTTTATTCTAGAACACGGAATATAACGAACTGATTGAACCTAGGCGACCGGAATATTACAACTAAAGTACTGATCTAAACGAAGTTTCAAGAATCTATTGTCGTATAATAAAAATAATAATAATAATAATAATAATAATAATAATAATATTCCAATGTATAATAATACATTGGAATAGCAACAATTGAAACCAGAGGTGAGCGTGGCTCTCACCCGTCCACCAACGGCGGGTCAAACAAAATCAGCTCTTTTTTCCATCCTAGTCATTCAAAATCATTTCTGCGTAAATTTCTCAGAAATGCTTTTCTTTTCACGAACAAAAGCAAACATTCTAAATCAATCAAAAGCTTCTCTTCAAATGTAGTATGTGAACTAAATAGTTTTTGCTTCAGCTAAACTACGATACCTTCAAGTTTTTTCACAGGGCATGACAAAGAAAATCTCAAATTATTAACCCAGTGAAAGAACTCAAAAATCACGACGTAATAAAAAAACACGCATAGTTTTACTCTCAAGTGCATACTCCTTGAACGGTATGTTTGAAAGGTATGTTTGAACGCAATGTTTTACTTCTAATCACCGGAACAGCCGAAATTTAGATGGCAGAGATGACTGGAATGATTACCACGAGTAAGGTCATAGAGCACGAAGCGACCGGGTAAGTCACTGAGAGTGGGGAGCTCGGTCTAATAATATAATATCCTTGAGGGTTTATCGTTGTTTCATAGCTACATCTCAGCTGTATTTTTTCCTTTTACCAATAAGATATCTGAAGATATTTACTAATACTCAATTCTTCTGTAAGATACTGAAAATACATAATTGTTATACTTTTGTTTAGTGACCGCCGCATCTATTGATTCATCTATTGATGAACGGACGCTTCTCTGAAAACATAATGCCCTTGTTCGAGGCTTTCTTCAATTTTGTTTACCGATCTCGCTACGTCGAAGACGATTCGATGCGAGAATGGATAAGTCTCGCCGTTTGTTTACTGTGAATAATGGAAAGAAACAGAAGTTGAAAAGTGCACATAATATTTATTTAATCTTATTTATTTACAACTATTTTCCTAAGTAAACGTTCTCAACACGGGATACAGTATAACAGGCTCAGAATATTGATCTGATATTGGGAATCAGCGAAGGGGCAAGTGCAGTTTACCGTCACCACCGCGCGGGTAAGTGCAGGTACAGTTATGTACACATTTGAATTAAAGATTTAACAGAATGATGGACAATGATTAATTTCGTCACAATACTTGGTTTGTAAACTTCACTTCTCTGCGATTGATCAAACACCTGTACTATAATGAAGCCGTATCATAATGAATGCAGAAAGCTACGAGCTGCACCATCTAATAGAGTTATACAATGGGGGTAGAAAAACATTGTTTTCGGTTCGGAAATGTACATTATGTTTGTTTATGTTTGTTTGCATTATGAGAAACGATATATCCCTTATTTCATATTTTATTACTTAAAAGTTTTCCTTATGCGCTCAGACCAGCTACTAGTCGCTGTGGGGAGGGGACTCTCATTGGATGTCAATGTAATTGACGCATACAAGTTGCAGTTTTACGATTTAATTAATATGGTGGGAAAATATATTAGAAAAACCGTAATGGCCGTTCAAGGCCTGAAAATGTACGAGCCATGTGCAGATTCACAGTACAACTTGATGAATGTCAAATGAACCATATTACGAGTATATTCGAGATATTTTCTTCCATTTACTGCTCTTTGATGCTCTGCGACCTCCATTTATCCACCCTAATTCTCGCTAAAAAAAATAACGACCAGACTTCCGAATTTCCCCCTCAGTCGCCAATAAATAATTGATCTGCAGTCTTTACCTTTATTTTTAGTATAAATAAATTCGAAACGTAAGCGATAAAAGGGATTTTGGTGACAGGTTTTCCAGTGTATAAAAGGTTAAAAATGTGATTTATGCATTTTTCATTTGCATTCCGTTTGCAAGTTTCTAACCTATCTCTTTGCCAGATAAATTAAATTCCGAGAGAGAACCCTTGCGTGTAAAGTTTACTATTTTATTTTCGAAAATTACTCTAAGTTGGAAGTTTCTATGAAACACGCCCAAAATGTGTGTTGCCATCACACAATCTAGCCGTAGTCTACAGGCAATTCAACGGCATCTAATAGTTAGAAGAATGTAGTTTTTATGTGACAGAAGGTACTGAATAATAATCAGTATTATTTTTTTCATGTTTTAAATTAATTAAATTTGGCAAGCATATGTAATGATCTTCCTACACACCATGGCAGTAAGGACAGGTCTGCACAAAATTGAATGTTTCAACACAGCAGAACATGTTTCCGTATAATTTTTTTAATCTCTTAATATACATAGTAGAGAGAAAATTATGCAATGATTCAAAAAAACAATTTTGATCATTTGAAAAAAAAAGGTTTTGGTGGTATCTGATACAGTAAAAGTGTTGTTTATTTAGAAAATCACTCTGTGTCCAACCATTCGGTCTTTGTCTGTCTCTGTCAGTCTTTGAGCAACACACATCTAAACCGTACCAAGGATTTTCACCAAAATTAATATTCTCGTATCGATCAGGCTGCTGTCGCGGATCATTAAATTTGAAAATAATCTAATCTTCTGATATTTTGGAGGAAATAAATGGGGTAATTTTCTTCTTTATATCCTTTGCCCGAGAAGAGAGCACAATGGTGCAGGTTCTATTTTCAATAAGTTCTCTGAACTTTTGAAACTTGCAAAAGTTGAAATTTTGTTGAAAGTAACATTATTGAAGGTGATTTTTTCTTAATTAAATATATTTTTCAAAATTATATCTTCAAATAATGACATGTGCAGATTTTGAAAATGTGAGTAGTTTTCTCGTAGTTCTGATGTGAATTTGGGACAATTAAAAAAATTACATAAACAAATTTTCTCAAAACCAATAGATTTTCTAAAAAACCGTTCCAAAAATTTTCCCTAATTTTTTTCTCAAATAGTGAAAGTTAAATATTGCTTCAATTTTGAAGGAAGAGATTTCTTTTTTATTGTGAAATCTCCCTTAATATTATATATTTAAATAGCTTCACGTGTATCTATTTCAGAATACAAGTAGTTTCTACAAACTTTTCAGTTACATTAGTTGATTCATCAGTGATTTCAGAAGGGTATACAGTGCAATATTAAAATATTATGAAACATTTATCAAAACTACGAGAAAGTACATGATGCTGTAGAACCATTAGTTTCCCTTTAGAAGTGAGAATTAAATAATTCTTTTGTATGTTAATCGTGGGTGTAAAGGTTACATTTGCTAGTAAACCAAGAAGAAGTGAAGATTAGATAGCGAAAAATCACATATTTTACAATCAACTGTATAACCATATTTCTTGCGAACAAATCTTAGTATTGCCGTCTATTGCGTCAGAACATCTGTTAGTAAAAGTATATGCTATACTCAGGTTTGGGCAAAATACTTCACATTTAGTATTTACTTACTTCACCAAAATACTTCGTAAATATGTATTTAAATATATACTCAAAATACATTCGGTTTTTAATCGCTAAATACAAAGTATTTAAAATACTTCAAATACGCAAAATGCAGTATTTACGGTAATTTTGCATTATAACTTTTTTATTACAACAATACATTGTAATTGTCAATTAAATTAAATTACTTATTGACAGTCACAAGTATCTGAACGATAATTAAAAAACTTTGAAATATAAACCACTTTTACTTATACATTCACAAAAACACTTTCAAATATAAAATATAAAAAAAATATGTCTAACTCAAATAAACGGAATTTCCTCTTAAAACTAGTTTATCAAACAAATCATCAGACAATAAATCATTCAGACATTTCATCATCAGACAATTCGCCAACGCAAATGGGCGAATACGTAGGCCCTTCAATAATTAAAGAGACATATTGATATGTAGAAAAAAAGTGTGTAGGACAAGTTCTGTAATTTTAGTACTTTAAGCTAGCATTACTGTGATGAGTCCTGCCCGTGTGGGGGATCAGCATTGTTGTGCTCATAACCTCAAAATTAAGTTGAACGATGTCGGAACAACAACGGTTAAAAATAAAAAGACTCTAGCAATTCCTTAGCAATAGGAACTTCCAGTCAATGTTCCAAAGGTATTAGAAAGAAAATTCACAATATGAAACAAATAGTATTAAGAAAACAGAGAAGAATCAATCACTATTGCTCTTGGAGAAAGAAATATTAATTGTGATATCCAATGAACATTTAATTTAAATGATTGATTAATGATTGATAAATGATTTTATGTTTCCGGGCGCGTCAAGAGCTGTGGTCATTAGTTTCATAAGCGTAGTGCATGCTTTTAAAGTTCTTCCTCCGCAGAATGGCGTGTTCCGGCGCCGACCTACTCGTCATCTTGCGAGTTTTCCCTATCCAGGCATCTCCTAGGAGCGGGGAACCACCCCAGCGGGGACAAGCTCTAATCTCCCGGCTATTATTGTCGATTGGTGGTAGTGTACTGTATGTAAGTGTGTGTGTGTGTGTAAGTAAAGGGTGCGGATTCGATTCCTGGTCGGGGCAAAAGTGAATCTGTAGTTTCTAACACAAATTTTGTGGTTTGGTTTCTATGGCTGTGAGACGAAATAAAGTCCAGGCAGACCAAGTCAATTACGTACGGTGCCAGGAATACGTCATACCCGCCACGTGGCACGCTTACTCCCCAGGCACTTACTCCCCCTAATAAATAGACAGGGCCGAGGCCTGGAAACACCGCTACCTGGCAAAAGTCGAATTAACCCGACACTTATTTATTATTTATTTATTTATTTTACGTCAAAAAAAAACAGTTAAAACTGCGTATGACGTGCTATGGGGAAATGTGAATTGTGTGCATATTTTCAAAATTCTCTGATGCCTACACTAAGTCATATACTACTTAAATTTTGAAAACAGAAAAAAAACTCCCATGTAATAAAATCTATTTTCAAGGATAAATAAGCAATAAATTTTGGCTCTTATCCATGTTGTCCTTCGGAATAATACTTCCTGCCGCGACAACATGGAAACGATAATTTGAATAATTGTATTTCCCACTGAATTCTAGAAGACGTGCACAGAAAATGAAGTTACATTTATGTCCAGAAGCAAAACAAGGGGCCATCTCAGCATTTGCTCAATGGATCAGGGAAACTGGACGAAAAACCTGATCGAGATGGGGGTCATTGACCCGGAGGCTGTAGTACAATAGTTGTTACAGATTGTTTATACACATTTATACAGTCCAAATGGTAAATAATGCATTATGTATCATTGTTAAAATTAATGTTACTTTTCTTGTGATGCTCAGTATAGTCTCTAGTTGTATAGAAACAGTAATTCCAAGAAACGAGTTTTCTTGGTATTACTACATAGGGAAATCTACGTGTACTACTCCCAGCATATCAAATCAAGCGAAAATTAAGATCAAAATCATCGGCTATTCGGATCACGGATCATTTTCTGGCACAATGCAAAGAGTGTAGGTTGTTTTATGCATATGACCCTAATATACTCTACAAAAATCTTAGCATAACCAAAGCTAAACTTTCCTAATAATTGTAAATTGTTTACTACACCTTTATACATACCACGATCCTTTACCACGATATACCTTACCCCAATACCAACGATACATCTTACCAACGATCCTTTGAACTAGGAACAGAGACGCTTCAACTCAATTCTGTAAATTCTCATTCTGTAAAAAATATTGCGGATCTCGGTTCGCGTGTAGTTTTTAAGAAAGCACTTCTGAGAAGTAAAAAAGTGAGCCAGGTTTTCTTTAAAATCGCAAAATTAAAAGCAAATACAGCATTGTATATTTATTTTCAATCTAAACACCTAGTAGTAAAAACATGTGACGGGCTTCATTGTCTGATCAACTACAAGAGTTGCGTTCTGTGAGATTTCCATCGTAGCCCTGTAATTCAATTGTATTTATTTATTTTCAAAAAAGAGTAAAAAATGAAACTGTGACACCTGTGGAGAGCAGTATAATCTGAGCACGCTTGCTTGAGCTACAGGATCCCTACCGCCCTCTTTCAAAATAAACAGCTAATTATCAATGATGATATAAATAAGAGTAATTGGCAATGTTTGAAAACTAAAAATTTTCATTCCCGAGCAATGAAAAGCATTGACATATGTAAACGAACTAGAGATTCGATTTTAAAATAGGGCTGAGGAAATGACCTCCCCCCCCCGCGCACATACTTATCCTGCGCAACTAGAGAAATGCGGGCTCAAAAGATGCATGTAGATAATGCAACATATTTGTCTGGAAGCAAAACAAGGGTTCACCTAAGTTAATAAAGGTGAAACGTGATTGATGGGTTATCAATATTCTTTGGTATATGGGTTATGAGACTATTGACGGAGTGTTAATGAATTATTGAGTGGTTGAGCTTAGTGTTATTAACAGACTTTCTAACTCTGAAATGAATCGATGCACAATACTTCATTTAAATAATGTGTACACCCTTATTTAAAATAGCTCATAACGTTCAAGGCTAGACGAGCCACAAACATATTTCAATATTAAGTTAGAAATGAAATAAATATGAAACGTATAGTTTATTACAGGCCACTGAATATATCTTAAGTAAAAAATTTCTAAAACTATATGTGTAAATAATTGTTTCTTAATTTCCAAAAATATAAAGTGCTACAAATACAAAATATGATCCGATTGTACGAGTTCCTAAAAATATGAGAAGGTGAACTCATAAGAGGAGGAATGACACTACCTAGAAGTACAGGGAGAAATATGTTAATTTAATTTCAGTAGCACCATGCTCGTCGTGTCGAGGTACGGAAAGTATGTGAAAAAATATTAATACAAAAAGGGCTGTGCGTCGTGCAAAATGAAACTGTGAAGACAGGTTTATTGGTTTTAGCCACGGCGCTTTGACATTCGTGGGAGAACAATATCGCTGCGAACACAGCAAAAGCCAGAAGCGTCATAAGAAGAAAACAGAGCAAAGAGAGGAGAGGCTCCGTTCATGATACCAGGTGCAACGCTTCACTAACGCTAGAAAAGAGTAGAGACAACTGCCGTCATCAAAGTGATTCTTGAAATCGAAACATTGCCGTTTATAGATACGACATTTTCTGTATGATGTCGCAGGCAACCATTTACACAGAATAGTTCATATAACCATGTGTTGCTACAAATTTGCAATTTTTTCTGTATTTAAACTTCAAGTAGTATACGGCTTAGGGTAGGGATCACGAAATTGTGAAAACGTGCACAGAATTCACGTCTCCCCATAGCACGTTTTAAACTACTTTTAACGTAAAATAAGTAAATAACGAGACTAATGACGAGTTGTGATTGGAAGTTTAAATCAATCATGCATCAAAAACCTTAACGAGAATAAAAACAGCAAAATCACTTTCATGCGAACTGGTAGCAGTTTTTTCAATTAAATGTTCTAAGAACTATTAAATGAATGAGTAAGAAATTGGTGAAATTTCCAAGTTGAGAGTTACAATAATACAATGCTGTACGTCTTCTTTACGCTTATACGTTCTTCAAATAGAGAGTGGTGCTTAAGTTCTACACAATCTAAATTCTGGCAGGTTTATCTCATAAGAAACTGTCACCAATAAGATTTGTGACAGGATATGATTCTTTGTTTAGAGTTAACACTTGAAAATGTCACCTTCCATAAATATTTTCCTTTTCCCAACGACAGGTAGTTTCATATGAATCAGATTTTTCCGAAGTAAATTTAATATAGAAAACTTGAGAAGCATGCTGGTCTCTGTAAAAACAAAAAAAAATTCCTAGACGATCGATAAAGCCTGGTGCCCGATAACGGACCGACATTCGAGCAAAGGTTTAGTCAAAAGAAAATCACTAGACGGTAACAGGATCGATGTGGCGTTCCTTTAGAAACAAAACAAAGAAAAAATTCGGATTACCGAGGTCGCTTTACGTCAGGAATCTGTAAAGAATCTTCTAGGGAAGATAGTGGAATGCATGTAACTTCGTATACTTAAGAATTATGCTACATCAAATGCAATAACAATTACTACACTGGAGGTGAACTTAGCAGGTTAAAAGATGCAAGTATTTGCGAAGACCCTAAACATGCAAACGGATTATACTCCGATCCCATGGTTTACCCCCATCAAGTACATCTCCAGCCATTATGGGTACGGTGCAATCCCTAATAATACAAATAACTGTTGTATTAGTGTGTTTAACGTGCTGCTCAATAGATCAGCAGCTTTTGCTGCTAAATGCCATTAGAATTGCAATTAATGTTTAAAATAATGAATGGCAATTTTTAATTGGCCATCGGAGGATGTTAGAACCACTTCATTACAATGTTTTCGTTGATCTGCACTTGGAAATGTTGCTTATACCCTATTAACGAACAGGGAGCTGTAGCTCTGGGCATCAACTGATGTCACTGCAGCGCTTCTGATCAGGTGATAGGTTCGAGTCCTGACGGCGGCAGAATTTTCAACACTAGTTTTCCAGCTAGGTCAAATTCAGTCGCCGTCTGGAAGAATATTCGAGGGGCCGGCTGCTCTGATCGCTAGTTTTCCGTGGTTTCTCCGATCAACACCAGGCGAGTACCGGAGCAGTACCCTAACAAACGGGTCATGGACCGCGCGAGATCTTTTCTTCCTCCTCCTTGTCCTGTCCTTTTCTCTCCCCTTACACTAACATGCACGACACCACCACATATTCCGGGAGACCGGTTAGGAGCTTACAGCTTGTCCCGGCTGGGGCGGTGCCCCGCTGGTGGGAGAGTCCTACCCGACTGTAGGTCGGAGCCGGATCTCGCCATCCAGTGGGGGAAGATCACAGCTCTCCCGAGGAAAAACATGCACTACACTTACCGGACTAATGACCTAAGCTGTTCGCGCGCCCGGAATCACTACCTAACCAACCCACCTATCAACATGTCCGGAAAAGCAAACATTTTGAGACTGACACTGGGTCAAATGTGAACAGACTGGTCTTGTTTTGACCTCACATAGATATTCTTGCATCGAGAATTTTAGTTTATATATTCTCAATAATTTACTTAATAAAATTTGTAATGTTATTTACATAAAGATGTCTTTTTTAACTCTCCTCGACTTGCATTGTTTTTACACATTTTACTTTTTTACATTCATTTAAAAAGGTAAAATTCACCTAGTGCAATGATCTCTTATGTTTAAAGTTAGCCTATTTTGACCAAGGTTGTCTTTTCAATATTGAATATTGAAAACAGCGATGAAAAACACATATTCACTGTCAGGTTCATTCAGATGTTCCTTTCTATTTTTGTGAGAGTTGAAGTAAAGAATTTTAAAATAAATTTTTCTCTGGAACATATTCAGACCGCCATCTCAGATAACTCACCCACCTGGGCGCGCTCGCACACCTTCTAAGGCTGGACCGTGGACCCCCATTGACCCATCTCGGCCGGTTTAAAAGAGAGTGAAAAGCGAAGGTTTCTGCGGCGTGTAGGCGCGGATTCAGGCTGGAGAACCGGAATTTCTTTTCAATTTTTGTACTTCGTAACTCACCACGAAAAACATAGTGTTTGTAGGGCCACAGGGTCTAGGATCTGTGACACACGTCGGCTATTTTCTTAGATGAATGGATGATTGGAATATGAGAAACAGGGGTTACGCCAATGTTCAGACCTAAGAAAGAAGACCCATCAAGCATACGAAAATATGTCAGGATACGAGGGTACGACGTATGTAAAAGTCTTCGCTAAGCAGACGAGCAAAACCAGGGAATAAAGGTTACACCAAGGAAGCAAGGTTATACAGGGGAAACGATGTTGTACCAAAGGGAAACTATGTTACGTCAGCGGGACACCAAAAGTATATTGATTATTTCGTGTTTCAATTGCGTCAAATGCTATGGTCATTAGTTCCGTAAGTGTACTGAATTTTTTTCACAGGCGGCGGCGATGTTCTTCCCGGTTACATAGTGAGATCCGGCTCCGACGTACACGTCGGCTCGCGGGGTTCTCCCCAACCAGGTATATATTCCTTAAGCGGTGCATCGCCCCAGGTGGGACAAGTTCGAAGTTCCCGACATGTGTGGTGGAGTAGTGCATGTAAGTAAAAGTGTGGGCAAGTAGGAAAGGATTAGGACAAGGAAGAGGAAGCAACGACCGCGCGTGGTTCTTGACCGGCTTGTTGGTGTATTCTTCCAGTATTCACCCATTGTTGATCGGAGAAACCACGAAAAACTACCTATCAGAGTAGCCGGATGCTATTATTCCCTCCCAAACAACGGCTCGCTATCTGGCTAGTGTCGAAAATCCTGCCAACCGTCGAAACTGGGACCCAGCCCTTCCGGTCAGAATCACCCTTCCGGTGCTATTCTTCCGGTTAGAGGCACTACAGTGACGTCAGTCGAGGCCCTGATACACCTCAGCCGGTCATGTCATTTCGCATGACGCTCCTTGCATTCAATCAATTCAATTAATTACTTACTTTCCGTGACAAGGCTCAGGCCATCAGGCCTGTTTGTCCGCCTGACCAAACAACTTCCGCTACGCTCCATTCACCATCAAAGAGCGAAAGAAGGCATCACTCGAACAATGAAATTGGCGATTTTTAATTTTGCTCAGAGGCTTCTTTTAGACTTGATCTTTTACAAGATATAAATCTACAGGGGCAACCGGGACAGCCCCTGTAGACATCGCCTACAAAAGAAGGCGTTCGAACCATTTTTCGTCCTTAAAAATCATAGCTTCGATCGGGTTTCAACCCGCGAACTTGGGTATAACAAATCCCATACGCTAACCGGGTGCGGTCGCTCAGTGCATCAAATGATGTCACTGCAGTGCCTCTGACCGGGAGGTCCTAGGTTCGAGTCCCAACGGCGACAGGATTTTCGACACTAGCTTGTGAGCTCGGTCGAATTCAGTCGCTGTCTGGAGGACAATTCTAGCGGTCGACTGCTCTGATCGGTAGTTTTCCGTAGTTTCTCTGATCAACACCAGGCGAATGCCGAAACAGAACCCTAACAAAGGGGGTCACGGACCGCGCGCGATCTTTCCTTCCTCTTCCTTGTCCTATTCTCACCCCTTACACACACACTTACACTAACATGCACTACATTACCACACATGCCCGGAGACCGGTCGGAAGCTTAGAGCTTCTCCCAGATAGGGCCGTGCACCGCTGGTGGGAGAGTCCTGGTTTGGGGGTAAACCCCGCTATTCGACGGTAGGTCGGCGCCGGATCTCACCATGCAGCGGGGGAACATCACCGCCATCTCCC
Source organism: Teleogryllus occipitalis (assembly GCA_011170035.1). Lineage (NCBI taxonomy): Eukaryota > Metazoa > Arthropoda > Insecta > Orthoptera > Gryllidae > Teleogryllus > Teleogryllus occipitalis. The sequence continues at coordinate 90,147 of BLKR01009321.1, forward strand.
GAGGAAAAAAACATGCACTACACTCACGGGACTAATAACCTAAGCTGTTGACGCGCCCGGAATCACTAACAACCAACCAATCGTTACACCATCAGAGCCACAATTTCACGGCAAGCGCGCGTATGCCGCGGGCCGCCGGCCTCCTCAACCCCTTCCCCGCCCTTTCGCCCACTTCCCTTCCGTCTCTCCAACGCACCTGCGTGCGGCGCGCCGTGCACTTGGCCTGCAAACGGCTCGGACGTCGCGTGCAGATTTATTCCCCGCGCTGCGAGATTTAGATCCGGTGCGCTTTAACGATCGCTCCGCTCCCAGCGCTGCCTGGAGCTGCGCACTTTGAGCCGCAGCCGCTGGGAATCGCCCACGCACCCTCCGTCTCGTCTTAATGCTGCGAGCGCTTGTTGCTCAACCCATTGCCACGGCTGGGTTTGCCTACAAACAAACCGGGAGACGGGGTTCAGGGCATTTGCTGATCTTGCTGCACTGCCTGTGAACGGTAGGTCCTAGGTTTGAGTCCCAACAGTGGCACAATTTTTGACACTAGCGTTACACCGAATTCAGTCGGTATCTAGAGGAGAATTCAAGCGGCCGGCTGCTCTGATCGGTAGTTTTCACTGGTTTCTCCAATCAATACCAGGTGAATGCCGGAAGAGTACAGACTGGCCAGGGTCATAGTCGCGATCTTTCCTTCCTCTTCCTTGTCCTGTCTTCACTTCTAACTCGCACAAACTTACATTTACATGTTCTACACTACCACAAATGTCCGGAGACCGGTCGAGAACTTTGTCCGGTCTCGGGCGGTGCCCTGCTAGTGGGAGATACCTGGTTGAAACCTGTGTGAAACCCCGTAGCCGACGGTAGGTTGGCGCCGAATCTCTCCATCCAAAGTGAGAGGATCATCGCCACCTCCAAAGTAAAGACACACTACACTTACGGGATCAACGAGAGAAGTTATTAATTAAGACGCACCCGGAGTTATTAATTAATCAAACTAGAAACGAAATAAATATTAGATAATAAATAAGACAGCGGCTGGACTGGACCTAACTATATAATAACTATATATAAACTCGAAAATCCTTCCACCGTCAGGACTCGCACTCTACGATCTCCCGGTCAGAGGCACTACAGTGACATGAATTGTTGCCTTGAACTACATAAACCGTTTTTTATCCGTCACATTGAAGCATCATTGCAAATCTGTGCCCCCGATGCAATGCATACTACTTGCATATACTGGTATCGCTTGGCAAGGCTACGGAGCCGACACATCTGATGTTATCTCCACGGGGAAATTGCAAACACTAACAGAAATAAACTGCAAACAGGTTATATATAAGCTTTTTCTTGATATTCTTAGCGTTTTGAACAAGATTCATAAGCTTCCATGTGCTGAAATTATGATTACATTCCTGGGGGACGGATCGCGAATCGTGTAGATGTTACAGTGCATCATCACGCGGCCGCCTCCAAATCATCTTAATGTTTTTACTTTCTCGTATACGAACGTGTATACGAAGTATATCTCCCCATTATAATTTCTTGTCTTCCTTCATAACAAGCAAAAAAAGTATTGTTCTCGTGCTCTGGAAAACGGTGAGTTTTCGATAGAAAATCTCTAACGGTCGGATCTTGGTAGGGAAGTATACGTAGTATAGAAAAAATTATATAATGCTGCTGAAATTGATTTCGAGATTTCAACGGAAATACATGTTTTGGGGTCCCCTGACACCGAAAAAGTGTTTTTTTCTCAAAACGTCCGTCCATCTGTCCGTCTGTGAACAACACTAGCACCTAAACGATTTCTTCCAAAATGGATATTTCTCAGTCGATCTGTCTCGACTCCAAGAGGCGCGGCGATTTTGAAAACCTTTTTCAAAATTTGGGGATACTTTACAGGAATCCTCCCGGAAATTTTCAATATTTTTTCAAAAATGGCTCCAAATATTTTCTTTACATTTCTTATATGAATAGAGTAAAATATGTCTATAAAGGTGGCATAGATTTAATTTGAACGGTTAACTCTGAATTTTCGAAAATTGCAAAGGTTTGAATTTTTTTGGTGTCTTCCTACAACTACAAAATTGACGATAGAGATTTTTGCTTCAAATGAAATTTGTTGTTCATAATAAGCTCTTTCATTACGGTCACTTACATTTTTTCGCAATGTTAGTCTATTCGCGCATCATTGCGAGCAATATGTGAAATGTAAAAAAAATTAAAAAAAGATTTTCTCAAAAAGGCTCTATATTTTTTCTTTGAACTTTTGGTAAGGATAGAGCTTAATGTAACCTATGAGATGATATAAATACGACTTTCTTTTGTTTTTTTCAATAACTACAAAAATGTATTTTTTAATTCTCTCAGAACGTTATTATTTATATTCGCAGCAATTTCTTAACATTATTGTCAGATAAAGTTTCTTTTTCCAGAAATCAATAGTTTTCTCTGAAAATGAGGTCAAAATTGTGCATTTTCAGAAACACTCAAACTCCATTTTCTCAAACCTGCTCCAATTTGTTTCTTCAAACTTTTGCAATGGATAGTGTTAATTGCACTGTTTGATATGCATGTAGTTTATTTTGGGAGTATTCTTTCGTTTTTCAAAAATTACACTTGTAAAATGTAATTTTTTCAAACATCTGTCACTCCGTAATGCACATTTCCTGCGATTTGTAAACACTATTGCATTGTGAGTTAAAGTACTTAAAAATATTTTAAATTAAGTTTTTCGAAAACTCAAGAAGTTTCTGTGAAAAAGAGTTGCATTTACAGTAATGTTTAAATTCAATTTTCTTAAAAATGGCTCTACATTTTTCAATGAAAATTGCTATTTTGGACAAGGTTTTATTCTTGTTTAATATTCTTAAAGTAGTATTTCGCCTCTACTACCAGGAAACTGAAAATTGAGGAAATGTCAAAAATGTACCTTGGGCGGCGATAGATGGCAGCTGGCAAGAGGATGCATATAGAATACCTAATATTCTATAAGCAATTTGTTAATTTATATTTGTATTTATGCAAACATTTTTCTATTATAATTAGTGTTTTTAGAACATCTTGAGTTATTTTTTCCTTGAGGAGGGGGAGGGGTGCTTACACGATTTTGTGCTTGGGACCTGGCAGTACTAAAATCCAGCCTTGCACATTACTGATCAAGTAACGCTTCGTAGAGATGTGCGGAGTGGTTCCAATTCGCCTGCTTATTGTTGTTAGTAACGTTGTACTGCACGACGCATCGTGAGTAATGTAAGTCCATTCCTCCTGTTTTTAACAGGATCGTCTCGTTTTTACAGGCTTCTTCCTGTTTTAACGGGACTGTCGTATTTTTAACGAGACCGCACTTTAAGGCAACCAATCCCATTGTTTCCATTGTAAGGCACTGCTTCGAAACTACGAAGTCTCATTTTCAGAAATATACCAACGCACTATAATTTTTTTAAAAGACCCGAAATATAAAAAAAGCCTCTGTAGCTCAGTATTCACTTCTTTATAACTACATTACGCCGCAAAAAGTGACAAAATGTAGCACGTAGGAATGTTTCGCCGTCGGGTGGGATTGTCTTTCACACCAGTAACTTGAATTTTACGAACTTTCATAAAAAAATCTCGCCGACGCTAATGCATCCGTTCTTTCCTCTTAATAATAAGTTATAGATGATACAAAAATGTAACTATCAGTTCATAAAGGAATGCTTGTTAACTAATAAGATATAATATGCAAGAAGTAAATTGTAAGAAATTTTGGGAATAATTCCATTTTGATTTGAAGTCCACATCAAATATACGTTAATTTGTTTTTGCGAAAAATATAAGATTATATGAATTATTTATTACCCCATTGTTATTTGCGTTCCATTCATTAATAAAAAGAAATCATAATGAAAGATTTGTTTTCTTGAATACACATACTTATCGACGAAAGTGTAATGTGTCAAGATGAAAAATAAAATCACGTTAGCAACGCTGGATTTAAGTTACTTAACCTTCAAAAGAGTGTAATCTATCCTTTGGACTATTTAACACTTGTAAATATGATTTTAAATTTAGTCATGGAACATTTTTTCATATCCTTTAGCTCGAAACTGACTTTGTCTGAAAGTCTGTTTACACTATTAAACGTTCCGGAGAAAAAAAAAACATTTAAATATAATTTTGAAAATTACATGATATGCTCCAAACATCCTTTATATGGACGTTTTTTCATATATTCCTCCGTCAAGTTAACAGAGATATTACAATGGAAGTCAGTTAGCAGCATATGCATCTATATTTTATTTTACTTAAGGATACCTGAATACTCTAGGCGGCTTGAAGCCAAACAACTGATGCTCTAAACGTCGTAGGCCGTAAATGTAAGAACAAATAAAAAAATGTAAGAACAAAAGGGCTAAATGTAAGAACAAATAAAATACGAGGGGCGTTTTAGTCGTTAACCCACAACGAATACCCTGAACTCAGAGGCTAGCACAGCGCAGTCGGGTAGCAAACACGCGAGGCGTCGTCAGAGACCAGAGGGCGACCACTTTCTAAGCTATGTGGCGTCAGAGGAAACTTTTTAGTAGGAAGGCCGTGCCAGAGGCACGTGAATGATGCAAGGACATGGGTGTGCAACTCTGCCTCACCGATTTTGGCTCTTTCTGAGCAGCAGCAGCAGCAGATACGTCACAAACCACATCATGGCAATTCGCTTGAAAAGCAAGGTCAGACGTCGCTAGCCCCATGCACATGGCAAACGACCAAAGACAGAAATATTTTGAAAGTGGCAGTAATAACAATTTTCAACAGTGTCCAACCAAAATAACAGGAAGAAAGTGAAGTTGAAATAAAAGATTCAATATTTTTTTGAATGGTTTAATTATTGTTGACAGGAGCATCTGATGAGCGTGTCTAAACATACTTCAACTTGACTCAGTTCCTCGATGCAGTGATTCATTCGTTTCAGTACAGCGAGTTCGCTTGACTGGTGTGCTCTATAAACTTACACTGAAGGTTGTTTGCATTAGCTAACTGTAGCCTGTGTTCTTTTTCCTAAATATTGCTGCCATTATTATTAGTTAATAGGCATCCGACGACTTTAAGAAGACTCTTTAAAAGGGAGTAAATTTTATTCAGCGGAAAGCTCATTTTGAAAGTTTATCGAAAGTATTAGTTTAGAATACCCCAAAACGGTACTACTGTTATACTAGGTTACAGTTATACTAGTATTAGGAACTGATATATGAAAAAAACATATAGTGAAAATTTGCAAATTAATTCATTTTTTTAATTTTTTCAGAATGTCGCGTTCAGTTTCCTGCATGGCGCTTTTCCATATGTGGGTCAAAAGTGCTAAAGAATCTAAGTCTGATAATTTAACTTAGTAATTTTATCAAGAATTGGGACATACAACGACAAAAATTATATTGGAGATTGTAAAAAAGAAAATTAGCAAGTTCTGTTACACTATTAGTGGGAAATGGGAAAAATAGGACGACATAAGGATCGTTTTCTTTATTACAATTCCTTGTGGCTGAATGAGTAAATTGTTTTTGAATGTATCCCGTCGACATTAAAACCTGGCAAGCAAGGGGGCCTGAAAATAAAGAAAAGTTTTGAAGAAGAAGAAATTTGTCCACGACAGATTCAGAAATGAGTTAGGTATTTTAATCGCCATGCCTAAGCAGTAAAGTGGCTGTACGAATAACGGTAACGGCGCGCAAATGTTTTCGAAACTCCGAAAGAGCAGCAGAAATCACTGGAATGGATGTGGACTTGCTGAGACATTTGGGAATTTTCTTTGATTGCATCAATTGTGGGGAAAAATTAATGGAGAGAATTTTCAAGAATTTACAAGAGAGATTCAAAACATTTACCTTGAAAACTACAGTTGGTATCCCCTGCCTGTGAGCCTTCACAAAATTTTATTCCATGGAAGGGAAATTATTGAAACATGTATCTTGCCAATTAGACAGTACTCAGAAGAAGCACAAGAAGCAACAAATAAACACTCCAAGCAATACAGAAAGTACTTCACAAGGAAGACCTCCAGAATAGACACAAATACGTATCGTCTGAACAGACTCATTACTTCAGATCCGTGTGAAGCAAGTTTACGAACATCTTCAACATTAAAAAAGAAAACTGTAAATAAAAAATGATGAAATTAAATGAAATGTTGATTTACGTACAATGGACGTAGATGATGATTCTAAAAACACGTCAGATAGTGGCAATACCTTCAGTGATTCTAATTTTTATAAAAAAAAAATATTATGTTTCCTTAAAACATTATCCTTATTAATGTGTATCTTCTTTGTTAACTTATCTAGTAAAATTGATGTTTATAAACATGTTTTATCTGCTATTTCACTAAAGAATTGCTGTTTAATTTTATATTTTAAGTTATAAAATTATTTATGTTGAAATAATTAATGCAATAATTTTTTTTGTATTCGTTTTGCAATATTTCAGTAATATACAACATGCTCTCATTCAGTTTCACTCTTTATCTTAGCAATTAGAATTTCTGTTCCATAGATCCTCAAAATTACACACTGTGCGACGGCTGGATTGCGCGGTACGCTATTTATGGTGCACAGAGTGATAAAAAATTTTAATTACCCAGGAGATGCATTTTACGTTCTGATGATTTCATGCTATCGAGATAGATGAAAGACACGAATGTATTCATCAAATTAGACATTCTTCCTATTCATTAACTCATTCTCGGCTTAGGAGGCTCAGGACATGAATTAATGTCGCTGGAGCGCCTCTGACCAGGAGGTCATAGGGTTCGAATCCAGATGGTGCCAGGATTTTCGACACTAGGACACTAGCTCGTCAGCTCGGTCGAATTCAACCAATGAATTGTAACAGCGAATGCGGGAACACTACCCTAACAAACGAGCCACGAACAACGTGTGATCTTTCCGCCCTCTTCCTTGTCGTATCCTCACCCCTTAATTACACACACACACGTATACGCACTGAAGTACCACATCAGTCGGGAGCTTAGAGCTTGTCCCGGATGGGACAGTGCATCGCTTGTGGTTGGGAAAACCCCGCGTGTCATATCTCGCCATCCTGTACGGAAATATTACAGCCACCTCCCGAGATAAAACCTTGCTCCCCACTGACGGGACTAAAGACCTCAGCAGTTGGCGTGACCGAAAACACTAATCAATCAATCAAACAATAACTTATTCATGTAAGATGTTTGAATTATTGTTAAATAGTAGTGTTCTTTATCAATGTTAAACTACAATATTCAATAAAAGTGTAAAAATATCTTCTAGAGAAGAAAGAATGCCTTCAATTTATTGGCTGGGTAATTACCCAAATACGAAATCACTTAGACTGAGAATGCCTCTAGGCTAGAAGTGATTATGGATACTTTAGAGGAATAGATTTACAAAGTAGGCTCCAGGCATTTTTCTATATAAGTGAATCGAATGATTAATTATAATTGTAGGCCAAACATTAAAAAAAAATATTTCAATGTGTGAAATGTTTCAGAACTGTAATTCGTTTCTGGCAGACATTCATACACATTTCGAAAATATGCTGTCACCAAATGAAACTTTATTCAAGGGAGTCCCAAAATAAGTTCTCGTTGGAATAATATATGGTTTCATTCATCGTAACAGATACATATATTTCAAATGCAACTTTTGTAGGTTCAGTAGGTTTGATTGTCAATTTTGTTTCTTTTATAACATATTCTACATTGTATTTGTTTACATGAAAAAGGATTTTAAATATTCAGTAAATTTTTGTAGCTTTAATGACAGATTGTCGATTGTTATCGATTGTTAATAGCATGGTGGTTAATATTGTTTAATAGTTCTCAAAATTGGTATAGACATCTCATTCTTTTCACACACGAAATATATTACAAGAAGGATGCCCCCCCCCATTTCAACTTTGCCAAAATATCGACCACCATAGTATACACACTGCGCGTCGCCGTACAAAAGGTTTAAGAGCTGAAGAGCTGAAGAGCTTAGTAAAGGTCTTTCCGCTTCCGCCACTTCCCTCTTCGGTGGCGTCCGTTTACACGGGCACTTTCGGCCTTTTCTCGTCCTTCTCTCCTTCTCCTTCCTTCTGCTTTCCTGTCGCTAGTGCGCTCCAAAGGCCAGGTTTAACGTTTCAAAGTCAAGAAGTTGGTATGGCTTCTTGTTAGAGGGCGTGCGTTTCCGCCGAAAAGTACCCATACCGGACCCAGACTTACGAAGACGCACATGTCGCCCGTTGACACTTCATCATCCTTCTACCCCATTTTTAATTTCTCGTCGACTCGCCCCTACTTCGTGGATGTGGATCGATGTTATAAGTAAACCATTCATCCTAATTCTACATTAGTGTATTAATGAGAAACATTTTTCATGCCACTCTAATTTATTTCTTTTTATAATTGAAAGTCCTGTGACAGTAATAAAGAAAGCCACACCATACTTCTGTTACTTACTTCTTGATAACATTGTAACAGTGAATGTCTTGCGACAAAGAGGAGAAGAGACACACTTGGACCAAAATATAAAATTAAACATTTTCGAACAGCGGGAGATTTGCTTTGGCTTATCTTGTTACTGTCCCAAGTCTGTCAATTCAGCTCTCGTATGCAGCCAGGAAAGGAGCTGGGTTTGTGCGCTCTGGTCGCACCGGCGAAGTGTGAAGTATAATAGCAATGTTATGCAAATAGTTTATAATGTTAAGCTTCATTTCGTGAGTACATTTGAAAACGAACGACTTTAGCAGCGAGTTTTTCAATGTGTACGAATACAATAGCGCAACATTATACAGGACTTGCATGTCTCTTTTTACAGCATTATAAATTTATCAGAGAATCGAAGTTAATTTTTGGAAAGAAATTTATTGTGGCTTGAGGGCATTTGGCATCTGTAAGAAAAAACGATGTTCGGCTGTTCGGTCTATCGCTGCCGGCCCACGATTCTCTCCCCGCGATTGGCGGAATATGTGATGACGCAATCATTCGTGCCATAAACGGCAAATACGTCATAATCTGTGCCACAAGATGTACGATTTGCTGTAAAGAGAAAGGGCTTTTTTTGCCGGAAAAATAATTGCGAAAATAATACTCGAATAATACTTTCTGATACATTGATAAGGAACTTACTAATGGTTGCAAGGATAATATTAACAAATACATCGCAGGCATGCTAGGAAAAATAACAATTTAATTGTGAGAAATCATACAAAAAATGTTCCAGTAAAAACGAGTTGCAAAAATGATACTTGACAACAAAACGTGTGCAAAAAAATCTTTAGAACACCAGCAGTCGCGATTTTGGGAAAAGATATCTTCTTCTATAGTATATCTGCCTGAAAAATAATAATTTTTTCTGACTCATTTTCGTGGATAAGGTATATAGGTAATTCAACCTTCAAAGAACTGAACGTCACGTCACGAAAATCATGACCAGGACACGAGTGCCACATACTAACAATCGTACTGGGAGAGGTGGCTCAGTGTATCAACAGGTGTTACTGCCGTGCCAGTGAGCGGGAGGTCCGAGGTGTGAGTCCCGAAGGTGGCAGAATTTTCAACACTAGCAGGACAGTTAGGTCAAGTTCATTCGCTGTCTGGGGGAGAATTCTAGCGGCTGACTGCTCTGATCGGTAGTTTTCCGTGGTTTCTTTGATCAACACCAGGCGGAATGCCGGAGCAGTACCCTAACAAATGGGCCACGGACCGCGCGCGATCTTTATTTTCTCTTCCTTATCCTATCCTCACACTTACACACACACACATATGCACTACACAACCATACATATCGGGAGACCGATCGGGAGCTTAGTGCTTGTCCCGGCTGTAACGGTGCCCGCTGATGGGAGAACGGGTGTTTGTGGAAATTCCGTTAGCCAACTTGAGGTCTGCTTTGGTTCTTATCATCGTGTGGGGAAAGATCACTGCTATCTCTCGAGGAATACACGTTCACTACACTAACGGGAATAATGTCTTTATCAGTCGGCGCGCCCGGATTCACTAATCAATCAAATTAAACCAATTAAAATCTTCCACTCAGATATCTTCTAGGCAGACAAAACACTCAGCGCAGGGGCAGAGGGGCAGATGTTCTGGGACACGGCCGCGGCGGTATTGGTGGCGGCACTGGTGAATATCGCATTGGAATGGACACTCTCACGAATGACAAATTGACAACCTTCCGATGTTCGGCATCGTTGATGATGAAAAAATGAATTTTTAGGAGGATATACTACGTCTTATGAATTATCTCTCCGTGAATCGTAACAGTTTGCAAAACAACATAGTTTTTTTTTAGGAAAATACAATCGTGTGCGTCCTGGGTTTTTTCATTTGACACATGTGAATGTTTGCTTGTTAGTGATCATATATATTATAATGGGTAAAGGCAAACTATTAAACTCGAATCCAAGAATTATGTATTGAAGTCACTCGGAATGTGAATATTTTTACTCTAAAAATGAGGCATCATAATAAATCATTAATAGCCTATACAATTTTACTAGCTTTGTTATTTTGAAGTTTTCTTAAGTAAAGCACCAAATAATTATAATGGAAACATCATCTTTGAAGTTCGACAGACATACTGATGAAAAACAATAGCATCTTACAAAACGTTTGAAAGATATGTGGGTAAGAAAACTGACTCAAGAATTTTCTTATTGCAATGTTTATCATTGAAACTTAGAGTGAAATTTTAAATTAAATTAATATAATTATTTACTACTTTCAATTAGCCTTGGTCAATAAAGCCCATTGACATCATTTGCGAGAGTCATTGCTTGCATTGAGAAAGAGGTATTTATAAATAAATGGCAAATTACATGTTTATCATAATTGTAGCAATAATTATTTGAAGAGAACTGTATTTAATTTGAATTAATGAAACCTCAAATTCCCGACATAGGGGAAATTTGATAAATAATAATGTACATGGAAACATTAAAATGCACAAAAGTAAAGCCAAGAATCATTATTATTATTATTATTATTATTATTATTATTATTATTATTATTATTATTATTATTATTATTATTATTATTATTATTTTATTTTTCTGTTATTTTCTCAGTAAGCATTAAGAACCATTCATCTATTCATTCGACTTAGGCTCTGGCAAATGCAACTGGTTCTGACAGATCTGAGGAAAGACGGAGAAGAAATTCATCTTTGTACGTCCTTCAATTTAAGAATTTTTGCACAAAATGGCAAATTAAATGGATTGGCAATGGATTGAAGCTTTTTGGATGGTTATGCAGATTACTTTTAATAACCCTATTTTTGTAAGTCCTGAAGCGAATCGGTCCGTCACCACTCCTGTGACTGAGATGATTATTGGCACTATTTCTACCTTACTCAGTTGCCAAACATGTTGGATTTCTGCTGCCAAAGTTTGGTATTTAGAAATCGCCTCTGATTCTGTCATTATTATTATTATTATTATTATTATTATTATTATTATTATTATTATTATTATTATTATTATTATTATTATTATTATTACTACTGGTCATTAAACCTGCTAAATCATCGAACAATATTTTAAATAAAATGTAAAGGAGAAATGTTTTATAAATAGTCTTGAATTTTTTGGGAGGAATTGATTTTCCAAGCCTGTGTGTGACATCGGCATAGCGTCACATTTCTCAACAGCAGCCATGCCAAGGACGCTGCTTGACGTTTTCCCAGCAAACATTCACCGGACGCTCCTTAACCCTCCTCGACTCGGATTTCCTTCTCGCTTGCCATGTCCTCTCGTGGCCCACGCCGTCAACTCTGGCATCCGACACCTCTCCACCACAGACACGATATATCGGCGATCTACCGATCACCCATAGACCCAGAGCTCTCAGAAACAGAGTACGGGCATTCAGTAACATTGGTCGGTTTTAGAAACATTCAATATAAATGGTGAATTATAAAGAATTTTGCGAAAAATGATCCAAAACATCGTTCGCCTATTTAGCTTCAAATACGTAACTTTTTTTAAGGTCGATTTTCATCATCTGAGTAATATAGTGGCCACTGTGATTGTTTTAACTGTATGGGTAACTGTACGATAAACACGTATGGACAACACGAGCACACACAAACAACCATGCCCGAGGCGGGATTTGAACCCGCGACCCTTCGAGCCGAGGAAGCTACGCCACTTCAACCTTCGCCCTCGGTTATCCATGCCGGAGCACGAATAATATTGTTTCCAAGCTTACATATCAACTTTTGTAGTAGTATACCTCATAGGTTGTAATGTGAAGAATTTAATACATTTTGCAGTACAAACAGTTCATCTCAAATTATTGCAATAAATAGTCACCCTTCAACATTACATAGTCATAATTCTACAATTATAAAATGAGACATTTAATAAATGAACGTCCATCAATTTTTCCTGAAAAAATGATTTCAAATTAATATAGAATATAAAGTTTCGGTAGCAGAACTAGATTTATAATATTTTAAATTCCTGAAGAGTTACCATTTTTAAAAGGGCTAAAATAACAAGGATAAACTTTCTTTACTGAAGCCTTTCTAGACATACTGAAGTGCTTAAGAGGATTTTCGGGAATGTGATATTTGCTCTGCTATTGATAATTAATGTTTTAATATTATAAAAGTACTTTATAGTTTAGTAGTGTCAAACAAACCCATTACTTGGACTGTAAGTACAACTGAGATCCGATATATTGTGCTCGACATGATCCCTTTTCTCTCGCAAAAATTGACTGTCATTCCAGACTACGTCTGCACTTGTCGTTAGTTGTTCTAAGAATATGAGTTTCTTCTTCCTCGGTACGTGACACAACGTGACTTCCCTCAAAGAAACTTCGCAGATATGCGCGACGCAAGGGTTCACAACTTCTTAAGTGTTCACAACGTGTAAGCGAAATGTTAAAGGAATGAGATCCCCATCGCCGCAACAGCCTATACTCTGGACTTCACTCCGGATGTTCCTCCAGAACTCGTCAAAGTCGTTGATTTTCGGGCAAGTCTCGGGACGTGAGAGCAGGCACAAAGGCAAGTGTTCTCGAGTCGTTACAACTTGCGTCCATTTGGGCAGGTGCTGTTGGCAGGCCACAAAGGGGCCGTATCAGAGTACATCAGTAGGGAACAAGATGTCAGGGCAGGCGAGGTACTATGCCGATGTTTGCGTGAAAATGGCACGAAGGCTTCTAATGGACAATGCGATACTTGTGAAAGAATTGCGCACATTGCTGCTAAATCTGTTGTTTTAATATGAAACGAACATTGTAATCCTGTCGAGAAATGTACCAAAACATGATAATAAACTACAAAATTACAATTCAAAACATTAAAAAAAAATAAATAACATAATATTTTATTGGTCCTAAATTTGCAGCAGTCATTCATTCAAATTCTTGATACAAATGTACTGTACAAACAGTTCTGGAATTATTTGAAAACATTTAAAACGAGTCTTCAATAACCATATAATGACTGCTAAATATATCAAAATAATAAACTGTTTATTATATAAAATATTTTTGTTGCTGGGAGGAATGTGTGTGTAGCTGAGAGGAATAGAAAGGAAACTACAGCAATCTATATCCTGACAGGAAAGGCAAGGAAGTAAATATCAAAATTACATAGTAACACAATGAAAGAATACTTTTCTTCTATTGATGTGGACATTGTAACGTCAAATTGAATATATAAATTAACAATCAAAGAAAGGTAATGTCAGAAAAATAGAAAATGCTATTTTCAAATTTCCTACATCTCCTTCCGCATGTAGAATATTAACAGAAATATCAACAGAGACTTGCTAGCAATTCTAGCTTTTTATGAAAAATATTCCTCCCTTTTCCCCCTTTCCTTATACTTCAAATGTTTTAAAATGAAGCCATGTTCTCACAGCCATTACAAATTGAGTTCGATCCTTACTAACTTAACCACTTTGTCACTCCCCTCTACTAGACATCTCAGCGTCGCGACTCGACTCGACACTGAAGAGAGAAAAAAGCAAGGTCATCTGACCCAATGGAGGCTAATTTTGCTCGCTTTTACTAAAATAAAAACTGTAATATATATTCAAATCATGCAGAAAAAAACAAGAGTTAAGGTATCCTTATTATCATCATGATATAAAATGTCACTTTGGAGATGTCTCTTTTGGGTCTTACAATCAAATAAATCAATTCAATTTGTTTAGTAAAAAAGGGGATATAGAAACAAAAATTAAAGGACCGTATATACTACACAGTATGAACTTATGTTCAGTAAAAGTATCCGAATTCTAAATTCCCCATCCAGTTCGGAATACTAGCATGGGCTATGTAACGCTCCATCAACTTTACAATTATTGATCACTCTCTGAGCCCCAGTTGAATGCAACCTGCTTGCTGAACATCCTCCATAACTGAATAGTTGTGAATTCCAAATTCAATGTAAATGTGACACGTGACAACACGACATTCAAACACGACATTAACTACAAACCCTGCTGCGAAATACCATTAAATGCCACCCGACACAAATGATTCGATTGTTAGGAAAAGTCTAGTAAACAAAAACTGATAAAAGAAATTGAATTACATTCTCCAGGTTGCATTTAAAAATAGAATACACGAGCTTCCTTCATTGAAAAAAAAAGATACAAATTACTTTTTTCAGATGAAAGTTTGTAAGTACTACAAATATTACTACGTGAATATATTTTGTGAAGTTCATTATCTAAATGATTATATTTTCGAAAATATCCAATTAATTCATTTAGCACCATTACTTATACTATGTGAAGAGGGTAGTAACTCAACTCTATTTATTCCAATATAATTAATCAATAATAACATTTAGCTGTAACAATACGCTGATATGTTTAAACTATAGCCCACTCCCTTATTGAAAACTGTATTATAATTTTTTTCTATACACTCTAATAACAGTACGTTCGACAGGTATAAACTTCAAAATGTCATATAACACACAACTATTATCAGAATATGTAAAATAGAATTGTTACCAACTTATTTAAATATTTTAAAGTAATTTTATCATCTATACCAATTATAATTGTAATTCCTTTGTAAATAATTGTAAATTTATACTTTCAATTCCGTTTTTAATATACATTTTATAATTCATGAATTGGCTTTGGTATATGACAATCAATGTGCATACACGCATACTAATGATAAAGTGTTTGATGTTTGGATGATAACAATAATAGTATTATTATTATTATTGTTATTATTATTATTACTATTATTATTATTGTTATTATTATTATTATTATTATTATTATTATTATTATTTTCATAAAACCAAAATATATATTCCAAAAATCTGAGTATATGTATATTAACAAACTAGTAGTGGTGCTCAATAGCACATATACTTCTCCCTTCTTCTCATTATTTGTGACTTTTGCAATTCTTGAAAATTCACACTTTTCAACGAAACATAAACTTGCATGAGTTTTACAAACTTACTGTTCTGTATTCGATAAAAAAATTATAGAAAAACTGGTGCATTTTTGAAAGAACAATTTTAATTTTCCTTCATATCTAGCTAAAAATTCGCGAAAATTACTCATATTTTCAAAAATTTGTACCTGTATTTATTTCGAGATCTAACCAACTCAAACTGGCTCAGTGGCTCCGTGCATCAACTGATATCACTGCAGCGCCTCTGACCGGGAGATCCTAGGTTCGAGTTCCGACGGCGGCAGGATTTTCGACATTCGTTTCTCAGCTAGGTCGAATTCAGTCGCTTTCTGGAGAGAATTCTTGCGGCCGGCTGCTCTGATCGGTAGTTTTCCGTGGTTGCTGCGATCAACAGTAGGCGAATGCCAGTGCAGCACCCTAACAAACGGGCCACGGACCGCGCGCGATCATTCCTTTCCCTTCCTTTTCCTATCCTCACCCTTACACACACTAACATGCACTACACTACCACACATGCCGGGAGACCGCTCGGTGACTTTGAACTTGTCCCGGCTAGGGCGGTGCTCCGCTGGTGGGAGATACCAGGTTGGGGAAAACCCCGTTAGCCGACGGTAGGTAGACGCCGAATCTGGCCATCCAGCGGGGAAAGACCACCGTCACCTTCCTAGCAAAAGCACACACTACACTTACGGGACTAATGACCATAGCAGTTGACGCGCTCGGAATCACTAACAACCAATCAATCAATCTATCTAACCTCAATCTAACTATCTAATCAATCTATCTAACCTAACTCAATGCTCTGTGGCGTCACAGAAATCTGTTCTGCCCCAAAACAAGCTGCGGAGGAAAGGAAGTGACCGACGCGGCGGCGGGCGCACAGTGTCACAATGATGAAAGTGGGAGGGGAAAAGGTTCACTTGGAAATTCAATAATTACCATTTAAATGGTAATTGTTATTCAGAATGTTTATGATTCAACAACAATATGAAAAATTAAATAATAGGACGTACATTATTACATAACGTAAAGCAATATCCGACTTTTTATCACAACCAGTACTGTAATTCCACTTCCATTCTTTAATTTCATTACAATTTTGGAAATGACAGTTTTAAAATTTTAGAACAATAATTTTTTAGAGAATGTTATATAATACAACCAATTTATTTCCTTCTAAAACAATAATTAATGCTAACAAATAGGTACAGAGGAAGGGTCACGTGGGATAATTTGGATCCCATGCTTGATTATTTCATGTACAATTTTTGAGAATGTTGTAAATCCTCGTGATTTTCAGTACCTTTTCCATAATCGTTACTTTGCAAAATCCTTTACTTACCCCATGATTGCAAGCTATCTGCAATTTTTCAGAATTTATTTTTATCTCACAGGTTTTTCTGGATCGCAAAACTCGGTAATGCGTCTGTGGGTTGGACTTTTTTAATATACTGCAATTCTTTCTAACACATTAAACATTTCGCCATTGTTCCATTATCTACAAAAGAAAAACTTTCTTTCCAAAGGAAATTAACGGTGTAGATTGGTCTCGCACTCCTGTTGCCTGAATCCCCGGCAAAGGCTCACTACCAAGGTTTTCGTCACCCGCGATCGCCGTCTGTCGATGCCTCCCTCCCCCCTTTGCTCGCACTGCTTCTCGTAGCTCCTTCTCGCTAAGGGCAAGGCTGCTCTGACGTCATTTCGTCTTCAGTTGGCAAACGCTGCTCAACCTATTAGAACACATTTCATTAAGGAGAAACTATCATCAATTTTGTACTTTCGCAATGTTTATTTTTCTCACTCTTCTAAATTACAGGTACATCGCAGAAAATCGGCACGGCAGTGAGTAGCACCATTTTTATAAGCGTACTTTTCTCTCTTCGAGAAAGAAAAGTTTTTAAAAAAATAATGAAAATATTTTATTCATACGCCTTATATTCATTCAAACTTAGAGGACTCCGAAATTTTTTTGAGCTTCTGTAATTTTCGAAAATTTAGTGTTTAACGAAAATGAGACCTGCCGTATTTTCAGCGTCCTTTGCTTTATCCGAATAATAAAATAAAAATCTTCGGAGACATTTTTTAGAGAAGTTTGAAAATAAAGTTAATGATTCATTTAAAGTAAACCCCTAAAGATAAAATATCTGTTTGAAATTAGCAGGACCTCGAGTTTACCCAGATGGAAGAATATCAGTTTTGGAGAAAGATTTAGACGCTAGTGTTGACCAAAATCGGACGGACGGTCGAACACACACACGTTTTGCCGCAAAGCAATTTTTCCTTATCAAGGATACACAAAACATTAGATGAAGTTTTACATATATCGGAAGCAGCTATCCACTTTTTCGATAACAGAGCCGAGCAGTGTTTCTAACAAAAAATCACCACTGTTTGCTGCAACATTACTGAACTTTCTACTTACAACGTAAGTACGTAGTACGGCGAGAATGTAAATAACCTTGATACAAATAATATACAGGGCATATTGTTGGTCACAAGATGACGAAGTAGATCTGTGTCCTCCATTGTTGCCTTAGAACAATTTTCAATTTCAGATGTGAGATTTGGTCTAATCGTTGACACAATAACAACTAATTGATATGTAATTGCCCTTTCCTCACGATCCATGAAACTAGGTCAACAACAACACGGCAATGTATTGTTTGTTCTTCTATTCATGATTTGTCCAGTATGCGAATTTATTCTTTTAAAGTAACCATCAAGTTCTAAAGTAGTATAAATTGGTTGCCGACTCCACTATCCCCTAACAAGATCCTACAGTTCACGTAATTTCAAATCACATTACAAAAATACGACCGTCATCTACCAACACGATTAAGAAAGTAGACTCAAGAGCATATACAGGCCATTAAAAGACATGTCAAGAAATAAGATTTGTTCAATAGAACATTTTAGTTAGATACGAAGAAACAACTACACAAAATACCAAAATCGTAAACGAATTAGAAAATAAACTAGTGGTGCTAAAACAGCACGTACGTTTTCGCCCGTATTTAAACGCAAAAATACGCGAAAAGTACAATTTTCGGAAAATTGTCCATGACATATTAAAATCTATCTTTACGGAACAGATTTCATTAAGGAAAGAAATCTCTATCTTTAATATTTTAGTTGAAGGAAGAGTCCGAACAAATTTTGAACTTTTGCAATTTTCAAAAAAATTAGGGTTTTCAACTAACATGAGATAACACCATTCTCTTAAACGTTCTTCATACTATCCACATAAAACATTTAATCAAAACCTATGAAGCCATTTTTTTGAAACTTTCGGTTTAACGATTTAGCCGCTAGCGTTGTTGACGGACGGACGGACGGACGGACGGACGGACGGACGGACGGACGGACGGACGGACGGACAGACGGACGGACGGACAGACGGACAGACGGACAGACGGACAGACGGACAGACGGACAGACGGACAGAACGGATGACGGACAGACGGACAGACGGACAGACGGACAGACGGACAGACGGACAGGACGGACAGGGACGGACAGACGGACAGACGGACAGACGGACAGACGGACAGACGGACAGACGGACAGACGGACAGACGGACAGACGGACAGACGGACAGACGGACAGACGGACAGACGGACAGACGGACAGACGGATGACGGACAGACGGACAGACGGACAGACGCGGACAGACGGACAGACGGATGACGGACAGACGGACAGACTTGACAGACGGACAGACGGACAGACGGACAGACGGAGACGGACAGACGGACAGACGGACAGACGGACAGACGGACAGACGGACAGACGGACAGACGACAGACGGACAGACGGACAGACGGACAGACTTGACAGATTTGACAGACGGACAGACGGACAGACGGACAGACGGACAGACGGACAGACGGACAGACGGGGCAGAATGGGCAGATAGATAGATAGATAGATAGATAGATAGATAGATAGATAGATAGATAGATAGATAGATAGATAGATAGATAGATAGATAGATAGATAGATAGATAGATAGATAGATATTAGATAGATAGATAGATAGATAGATAGATAGATAGATAGATAGATAGATATAGATAGATAGATAGATAGGTAGACAGGATAGACACACAGATAGATAGACAGATAGACAGATAGACAGACAGCATTGGTGCATAGACAGTCTTGCTGTCATTCGATTTTTCTGCAAGGAAGGACCCACAAAACATGGATTCTTGCTATTCCACGTGATAGAGGATTTTTTCTAAATTTAGCAACTGGATTTATCCACTCTTTCGTTACCAGGGCCCTGTAATAAGAGCTTTTCTGCCAAAATTCGCCGTTTTTCCTCCAGTTTTCATAACTTTCTCTCTCTATCCCGTAGCGAGAAAGCAAAGCTTAAATAAAGGGAGCGCATAATTAAGCTATATTTGTGTCCAGACCAGAACAAGGGACATCTCCGCATTTTGTGAATGGAGAGCAGAAGTGACAAAACCTGAACGTGATGGGCGATATTGATCGAAGATGGGGCGCTACCGTGTTCCATTGACTTGGTAGGGGCGAATTGGTCTGCTTGCGGTCAGGTCGAGTAATGTCATGACCACGACGTGCCTGACCCTGCCCACCACATTTTCTCCGTATCTCTAATCACTTCTACGAGTCAAATCCCAGACCCTGTCCACCAAATTCTCAGTATCTTCTAATCACTTCTACGTGTCAAGTCCCACCCATGAGATTTTTCGGGTAATTGACCTGAACTTTTGAGCGAATGCTAAAATGACCCAGCTGTTTTGGCTCTGGCCATCAAAGTAAGTACACTATCTGTGCACTTTTCTAGACTTTAGTAGAGAATATTGTTATAGAAATTACTGTTCTCAATGCTCACGGCAGTAAGTCGATTTTCTCCTTTCAATGAAGGGCATGATGAGAGATAAGAGCCCCAATTTGTAGCTGATTTATTCTTGCACATAGTTCCTATTACAAGGAGCGAATATTTTTTATCAATTCTTACAAATAAAACACTAAATAAATAAATAAAATAAATAAAGAAACAAAAAACAAAATAAACAAAAAAAAGCCAAATAAATAAATAAATAAATAAATAAATACACAAATAAATACATCAATAAACTGCACAAATAAATACATAAACAAACACACAAAGAAAGAAAGAATGAGAGAAGTATCGAAGCGCTATAATCGTCGGTCATAGGTGGCTGTGTGGCTTCAGGTTCACGGCGGGTTCTGAGGACCCTGTGTGAATGCTGCTGTGTATCACGGTGCCTTAAAAAAGCAATAGAACTGAAGGCGGGGAACGTCGCTCGTGGCAGGCCCGACGCCTCAAAACGATTATAAACGTGCTTAGGGCAATTAGTTTTTACTCTCGCTTGATATAATGAAGGGACAAAGGAGGTGGCCCTGCTTGCTAATTTAATTCAAGATTTATTTATTTTACGTGAAAACAGTTAAAAACTGCATGTGACGTGCTATGAAGAGAAGCGCTTTCTATGCAGGTTTTCAAATACTGTGATCCCCACCCTAAGCCATGCCAATACTTGCATTTTGAATACAGAAAGAAAATGAGCGTTTTTGCACTGATTGTTAACAAAATATTTGCTCCGAATGTAATAAAATCTATTTTCAAGGGCAATAAGCACAATTTGGGCTTTCATCCCCTTGGTCGTAAAAGCTTCACGAGAAATAAATGTTTCCTGCAACGACATCATGGAGAACGATAATTTGAATAACTATATTGCCTACTGAATGTTAGAAGACGTGCACAGATAATGATGTTATACAAAAGTTATTAATGAACAACTGTGCACCAGGCCTCGGATTGCCCTTACTTTATCTTTGATTACGCAGTGGCAGTCACGGACAGTACGACAGCGTTTGGCGCATCCTCGTTGTTTGAAGTAAAATCCGGTCGCGTACCTGACTACGTAAGGGATCCGGAGGCCGGCTCGTTCTGGACCAGATACAACCTCGTGAAACGCGTGACAGTCGCGTTGCGACAAAACCAGGGCTTACTCTGCCCGTTCACAACGCAAGAACACACCCATCCGATCATAAAAGGTGGAACGTGACGCCCTCCCACAAAACTTCCTGAAGTTTACCAACACTTATCTCACACCCAACTAGCGTATCCCACTGGACAGGGTGACTCACCGCATCTCACATTGCCACCCTGGCGTGTATCGTGGTTAGGCTGGAAGGCGTCCGTTTATTTTTCACTGCCCAGGAAGAGAAAAGCACTACGTTTTCGTGTCATCGCGTTCATTTTTGACGTCCTAAAAGCGAACATAATGTTCCAGAATCCTTCATTTCTTTTTGCAGCACACGACCGCTTGTACAGCGCCCGCGCGCCGCCCGCGCCCTCGAAAAAAAGAAATGAAAAAAGTCAGCATATCCCGCGCAATATCCACCTGCGAAAAGCGCCGGACATTCTCGCCACCGACCGCTGAATATGTAAATCATCCGAAAGAGGCCCTGGACCAGGGTGACAAGCGAATAGCTCTGGGCCAGGGGTGCTAAGAAACTGTGAGAGGCTCGGGAAAAGTGCGGTAACTAATCACGAGAAATAAAGACGATAAGAAAATATTTGAAAACGTTTTATATAAAAAACTCGGTAAATGTGAACTCAGAGACCGTATACCGCTTTTTTTGCGATTCTGATAGTTTAACACAGTTTTTAAAAATTTGTCAGATCTTGCTACAACCCGATATGTAGAAGGAATGAAACTGTCCAAAATAACGCATTAGAATGCACCTTATTTATGATTTTTTAAAATTTTGCAGGTTTTGATAAAGAGAATTACCAATGTTATTTTAATGAGTTTCCCTTCTACTATGTTACAAATATTGTCTCAAATTGTCCATTGACAAATTCGCTTCAGACGAGAGGTCTGAAGTTGATTTCGGTTTCCAAACGCCCCATTATCGAAGTTATAACAAAATATTGGAACAGACGATGCCATCTCCCTTTACTGACATATAAGCCGGAGTTCACACTCTATAAAACATTTCTAATGCACAAATGCATCGTGCTATAAACTAGTCCCATTGTTTAATGTGTAAAAGAGCGTTTGAAACACGCAAAGCTTAAACTCGTAAATAAGAATTTTAATTAAGCATATAGTACGTAACAGCAATGTAAATTCATATTAGATTGTTTTTCAAAACTCAAATTTATTGTGGTAATACTCAAGTTCTCTAATTTCAAAGCGAAAATATACCGTCCGTGTTAGATTTCATAAAACTACTTCCGTCTTTCTTTTCTGAACATTTAAAAATAAATTCAAGAGTTCAATCGTTTTTTCTCAACATCCTGAAAACGTTGAGAAAGTTTATCGAAGTGAATTCAAACATTTTTTAGCCCATGAAACCGGGAGCGGTAGCTCAGTGCATCAGCTGATGTCACTGCAGCGCCTCTGACCGGGAGGTCCTAGGTTCGAGTCCTGACGGCGGCAAGGCATTCTTACACTATCTTTTCAGCTCGGTTGAATTCAGTCGCTGTTTGTTGAGGTCTTTAGCGCTGGATGTCTGATAGGTAGTTTTCCGTGGTTTCTCCGATCAACACCAGGCGAATGCCGGAGCAGTAACTACCAACGGACCACGACCGCACGCGTCCGTCCTTCCTCTTCCTTGACCTATCCTCTCCTTACACACACACACCCAGCACTAACAAGCACTACACTATCACATATTCCGGGAGACCGGTCGGGAGCTTAGAGTTTGTCCCGGCTGGGGAGCTAACGGTGATCTCCCCGCTGATGGCGAGAACCGGCGCCGACCTACCGCCGGCGAAAGAGGCTCTCCCTAACCAGGACTCTCCCACCAGCGGGCACCGCCCCAGCCGGGACAAGCTCGAAGCTCCCGACCGGTGTCGCGCGACATGTGGTAGTGTAGTGCATGTTAGCTGATTTTTGAAAATTGGAAGTTAAAAATTATCTCCGCGTCTGCCTACAACTTCAACATTTAAGTCAGATTTTTTCGAAAAAAAAACTGTTCTTCAAAACTTCATCTTTAAATAAGATTATGTGCATTGTTTTTTTCAAAATATGAGTAATTTTTTGTAATTTTTCGAGCTGAGAAAGGAATTTAAAAAAATAAGATTTACTAAAAAAGATGCCAGGATTAGTGTAAAAGCATAGTCTAAGGGAAGAAAATAAAAATGACGTAGGTTCCAGTTTTCGCGAAATCTCCATATTCTAAGAAAATGCAAAAACACTAATATTGCGAAAGTACAATATTGTTGTTGGTTATTGGTGTTGATAGAGATTTTTTCCTTAATGGAATCTGTTCTAAAAGTAAATCTTTAAATACGGACATGTAGATTTTTTTCTAGAAATGAGTATTTTTGCCCAATGTTTCCTTTAAGTATATTTAAAAAACCATGCCAAAATATTTTTACTTTAAATTTTTTCTTCCATTAGTGAAATGAACGCTTAATAAATGATGCTGTTTTATTTTCGTTGAACTCTCTGAATTTTCAAAAATTCCAAAAGTTTAAAATAACGCGAGAAAGTATGTGGAGTGGCACCTCTAGTTTGAGTATATACACTATGGAAGCAATACAAGGAGGAGTTTGATAGCTGAAAATGCATACCAACGTATTCTGTCGTGATCCCTTGAACTCACACTTTTATTTTTTATACAGTAGACCATTCATTACAAATATGTCCTACATTATGTAATACTATGTGGCTACACGGATGGCCTGTTAGACTTTCCAAAAGCTATGGCCCACGATGTTCTAACCGTTCGTATTCTGGTATTTACTCCAGACGGCTTCTTCACGCATCAGAGGCGTGGAAAAGAGACCATATGTTACGGCTGAGAAAAAACAACCTGAAGGGGAAAAACTTTCTGGCAGACGACGAATACACTCCAATCTTCTAAACTAAACTAATTAACTATTTTTTGTCACGTTTCTTCTCCTTGGCATCTTCAGCACCTGAAATTAAACAGGGCTACAAAAAATCGTCCGCCACCCGGCCCTTCACACACATAACCATTTATTTCATAATTAGTTCATTGATTCAATTTATTTACTTATTTTGTAAATCTGCACCTCTGAGTTGTTCTATATTGCACTTAAATATATCTAATATTATTTTTATTTCTTTACTCAGTGATTACTAAGTAGGCTCCTCTCTTCTTAGTATTAATTAGTACTATTTACTCAGTCACTAATTTCCCATTCCTTAATAGCCCGAACGTTTCCTGGAAAGTTTCCTAATTATTTTATGAAGTGAGATCTATTATCTCTTTATATATTCTGGCCAAGAATTACATTTCTATGTCGGCAGTAATAGTTCCCCAATCCAATCCATTTTCCTCTCCATGTTTCGGTGACACAGCAATTCAAAAGCATGTGAAATCAGCATTGCAGTCAACCCCCCACACTCACCTGACATTAAGACACGCGCAACTCAGGCATGCGTACATTCTAAGGGAAATATCAAAAATTTCACAACCTCGTACATGAATTTTGTTAATTTGTACCACGAGCGTGCTCTTTCTCGACGCTGTTGATGGAACATCTTACTTTTATATATCCAAAAATTTATACGAGTTTATCTGTTATTTCTTGCGCGCTGTCTTTCCCCAACTATGGCCAACGAGTCGTCTCCCAGGGTTTATGTGTTATAATAAAAATTTCACATTTTAAGACCAGCTGCATTGATCGCTTTTGCCAATTGTTCTCTATAGCACTGATATTTAAGCGCGACATCATGTTCACATGGAAATCTAATCCATAGGAAATCCATCCAATATATATTCAACAGACTTCTCGTTCAAATCTTCCCCAATTTCTGAATTACCGATTACTCTCAACACGCCGACATTTGCTGCGTATCTTGAGACTCCAAAACGTCGTAATAATTCGTTTGAATGCTTTCGAATAGATATAGTCTATTCACTACCCAAATGTCGTCCCGTAATTTGTAGCAGGAAGATCTACAGATTTAAATATTCTTGAAAAGGTACGATATAATGAGACGAAATACGATTTTCCCAAAATTGTATAAACGTTCATCTTTGAAAGCACCGGCTGAGTTAGCTGAGGGCAACAACTGTTGACACTGCTGCGACTCTGTCAGCGAGAACAGAGGTTCCGACGGTGGGGGAATTTTCGACCCAAACAAAATATCTAGTTCGTGTTCATACACTGTGTATACGATAATTCTAACGGACGGCTGCTCTGATCTATAGTTTCCTGAGATTTCTTCAATGACTACAAAGCGAATGCCAGAACAGTACCTTAACAAACGGTCACCGACAGCACAAGATATTTTCTCACTTTTTCTTGTCTCAACATTTCTGCTTTAACACTTACACACTCTTACAAGCACTACACTACCAAAGATATCGGGAGACCAGTCGCGCGTTCAGAGCTTGACCCAGTTGGCCAGTGCTCCTCTCGGGAGGGGGAAACATTTCTCGCCGATGTGTAGGTCGGCATCGGATCTCTCCAGCGGGGGAGTATTACCACCACATCCCGGGATATGAAATGCACTACATGTGAGGGACTAAAGAATTAATCACTATTTCTATAAAACTTTTAAAACAAATTCCCCAACAGACACAAAACAGTCAAATAACACGAGAGTTGAATTAAACATTCACAAGAATTTGATTTATTCATTATGTGCAGGTTATAAGTGCTCTTTTTCATGAAATAAATTTGAATCCTTTGAATAGCTACGATTATAAAGTATGCAGCAACAGATACATTTTGTATTCACATCAACTACATTCATGAACACCTGTTTCCTTCGATCTTTCAAAAACGTAAGGCCGGAGTTCTTAAAAGCTCCAAATGCCCGGCCGAAATCCGTTCACAACGTCCCCAGCGGAGGAGTAACTAGGGCCCCGCCAGTTCGCCCATAACTTGACGGCCGCCTGCCTCCCCCGTGGGCCGCACGTGGCGATCGGCCGGCGATTTGGCTCCCGGGTTTCGGCACCACTTGGACGCCGCTGCATCTCCCACGCCGCCCAGCGCCCGCAGGGGGCACGGCAGCGGCCCGCCCGTTTCTGCGACCGCGCGCACGAAATAAGCCCTCCGCGCAGCTCCAACGCGCGAGGTGAGCCCACTCATGGCGGCGCGGGGGATTCCCGAGGATCAATCAGGCGGCGGAAAGCCCCTGGCTCCAAAAGGATGCAGCGCGAAGAGAAAACGGGGATGGGGGGGGAAAAGACGGGGAGGCTGAAAAAGAGGGGGTCCACGTGCGCAGCGCTGTTTCCGACGCGCCGTCTTTTTTATTCGTTTTCTCTCCTTTTTTCTCTCCTGCTTCTTGCCCGAGGCTACTCGGCCGGGCTCAATAAATTCGCTTGAAGCAGCCCGTGCGAATTGATAAAACTTGAACTTCTGACGACATTCAAGGTGGATTTAAAAGAACCTGCAGTTCTGGAGCGGAATGGCTTTGATGTACATCTAGAAGGCAGATTGCCCGCATTAATTCGGGATGGCGCCAGAGAACGAGAGAAACGGGTGTGTACAGTTTGCAGGGGTGGGGAGACTGCATCTGAGTGTAGAAAGGGAAGAGTGGGAAAGTCGAAAAAAATGTAAAAATCGAAAGAAAATTAAGGAGAAACAAGAATAAACAAAAATAAAATATAATGTAAGAGGCACAGTGTAACGTGCAAGTCACAGAACAACACATGAGCGTTGAAATGAATTTAGGACGGAAATTAAAAGATCAGAAGACATCACAATCATGCGTTAAGTTTGTGGAAATATGGAAAAAGAATTTGAAAGAAATTGAACAAAAACATAATAACTAAGAAAATAGTAAATATGAGGAAAGAGAGAGAGAGAGAGAGAGAGAGAGAGAGAGAGAGAGAGAGAGAGAGAGAAAGTATTCAAATGACTTCATCAAACACCGTAGATGGTAGAGAAAAAAAGAGACACGAAAGAAAGAGACACGTCAAACTCAGAGATGTATTTATTGGGGGAGTAATGGTCATATAATTCTGTCATGAAAAGTCACACAACATGGTGGGCAGCGAAAATATGCAAATGAGAGTCTATAGACTGGCACGTGAAATGGGAAGAAGAAAATGAGAAACAACAGGCAAGCTTAGGAAGTGACAACGAAGAAGTGCGAAAATGTGAACGAAGGAAAAGAAGGTACGGATTATATGACAAGGCACGTCGGGGTTAAATCGCAATACACCTCATCTCAAAGATAACGTTTGTAGTTAAAAAAAACTTAACCATTAGATGACGATCAGCGAACATGCAAGAGTGTCACATTCATGTAGAGAACGGAGAACTTAAGCAAAGCAACAGATAAAGGGAGGGATAAGTGCAGCAGATAATGATAAAAAGAAGTGAACGAGACAGACGAGAATGTGGTACGGGTCGGACATTACGGACAGGCGAGAGAAATGAGCAGATGAATCCATGGCGTGAGAGAAAGGGGAAAGGAGGGACAAGGAAAAACAGGGAGGAAAGGAAAGAAGCAGCCATGATGTTGAAAACAACGCGTGTGGATCCCATGCCTCCAGACAGTCGCCTTCCGAGAAACGTTTGTAGCCGAAGAACACGAATCAATGAATGGCGAAAAATGGACAAGTAAAATTGAAAAGTCACAAGTATATAGAGAGTGGAGATCGAAAGTTAAGGAGTGATATAGGAACTGCCAAATGCTCTCGGGAAAATGAATTCAAAAGAGAGGGCCAAACTTATGATGAGAAAAAGGATCGGAGATATGCGAACGGGTGATAGATTGATTGGTTGTTAGTCATTCCGACTACTGAGGTCATTAGTTCCGTAGGTGTAGTGTATGTTCTGCCTCGGGAGGTGGCGATGACCTTCCCCCGGGGGATGGCGAGATCTGGCGACGATCTGCCGTCGGCTAGCGGGGTTTCCCTAACCAGGTATCTCCCACCAGCGGGGTACAGCCCCAGCCTGGACAAGCTCAAAGCTCCCGACCGCTCTCCCGGCATGTGTGATAGTGTTGTGCAGGTTAGTGTGTGTGTAAGGGGTGAGGATAGGACAAGGAAAAGGAAGGAAAGATCGCACGCGGTCCGTGGCCCGCTTGTTAGGATACTGCACCGGCTTTCGCCTGGAGTTGATCTGAGAAACCACGGAAAACTACCGATCAGAGCAGCCGGTCTCTAAAACTCTCCTCCAGACAATGACTGAATTTGACCTAGCTGGCAAGCTAGTGTCGAAAATCCTGCCGTCCGTCGGGACTCGAACCTAGTACGTCAGTCAGAGACACTACAGTGACATCTGTTGATGCACTGAGCCACCTCTCCCGGTCGCGTGTTGCAAGAAAAAAGAGAAAGCCTGAGGAAGGGAGTTGGCAAGGGGCAAAAGGGTGAGGGGAACCCACTAGCACCCGACTCGGGAGAAATGTTTGTTGCCGGCTGCAGCCTGCAGCAAAGTCTGCAGACTTCGCGTTTCGCACTGTAAAAGCCGTGAGTGGCGCCGGTTCCTCAGGCCCTTATTGAGTGCAAGACAGCCGATAAAGTTGCGACTAAGGACTTCAAACGAACGTTTGCTTCTCCTAATTTCGACTCTTTTGACGCGTCCAGCACGCGGTGCGAATTCATTCGAAATTGCACCGACTATAGAGATAAATACTTGAACAGACACTTCATTACGAAATCCGATCACTCTTTCACTAAATAAAATTCAAGAAAAGTCATGAATATGTGTTTGCAATTGTGTGTGGTTGATCTGTTGGTGAATAGAATGCCGGAATTTGCTACTAAGTTTACATTTTTTGGGGAATATGAAACATTAGTTTTTGTAATTAAGTGTTCAAGGCAAAAAATAGAATGAAAGCAAATATGGAAACTATTTACAAATAGCTTTACAAAGAGAAGGTTGAATACGAAAAGACAGGCAATCGAATTTACAGCTGTAAATTTGAAACTTTTCTTGAAATTCTTTCATTCGTTCTCTTTCTAGGTTGTTGAAACAGCGCTTCAGAAATAACGAGTAAGAAAATTTATCATGTAAAGAGATTTAGATAACATTCCACACCATTCCAGACCAGCTGATAAGAGTTACTTTCAAAACTTTGAAAGTTATATTCAAAAGCTGGAAATTATATTCCATGAAACATTATTATTTTCTTCAATTTTTCTTCCGCGAAAGAATTTGTTCAAACAATTAATTAGAATTCGATAAATTTGGATGTGTCGTATAAAAAATGGCGTATATGTACCTTATGCCGCAGAAAACTAAATGCATCTGTATAATAAAAAATGTTTCTTCTAACACAATACGAGGATCTAGCATTATCGCTTTGAACATCGACATCGGTTTTACAATGCAGAACAGGACTAAACACAATTTATGCGAGTAGAAGTTATCTCAGGGGATATGTTTCAGTACAATGACCACTTTTTCATTCTGTTCCACTAAACCGTACATCACTCTTCAAGCGATTTCGGAAGCACCAACTAGAAGCAGAAGTTACATTGACAGTGTCATATGTATTTCACTCTATAAAATATTTTATTTTTATTTATTTATTTTACGTCAAAAAAACAGTCAAAAACTATGACGTATAACGTATGACTATAACGTATGACGTGCTATAGGGAAAAGTGAATTGTGTGCACATTTTCAAAATTCTGTGATCCCTACACTAAGTCATATACTACTTAAATTTTGAATTTTTGAAAGGGAGAAAAAAACAAAAAACTCCCATGTAATAAAATCTATTTTCAAGGATAAACAAGCAATAAATTTTGAATTTTGAAAGGGAGAAAAAAAACCAAAAAACTCCCATGTAAAAAAATCTATTTTCAAGGGTAAATAAGCAATAAATTTTGAATTTTGAAAGGGAGAAAAAAACTACAAAAAAAACTCCCATGTAATAAAATCTATTTTCAAAGATAAATAAGCAATAAATTTTGGCTCTTATTACTTCCTGCCGCGACAACATGGAAACGATAATTTGAATAATTGTATTTCCCACTGAATTCTAGAAGACGTGCACAGATAATGAAGTTACATTTATGTCCAGAAGCAAAACAAGGGCCATCTCAGCATTTGCTCAATGGATCAGGGAAGCTGGACGAAAAACCTGATCGAGATGGGGGTCATTGACCCGGAAGCTGTAGTACAATAGTTGTTACAGGTTGTTTATACTTATTTATACAGTCCAAATGGTAAATAATGCATTATGTATCATTGTTAAAATTAATGTTACTTTTCTTGTGATACTCAGTATAGTCTCTAATTGTATAGAAACAGTTTTGCAGCAGAAAGGATTTCACTTGGGATTTAAACTTTTCTATTGAATTTAATCGTTTAATGTCATCTGGCAAAGTGTTGTAAAATATGTACATGTATTGTATGTGAATTTTTTGTAATGAGCTGTTGATACTGTCACCTGATGAATATGATTTCTACGTCGAGTGTTATAGTAATAGACTTCGGCATTTTCTGAAAAAATATTCCCGCCCTTGAGCAAGTCATTTTTTACAAAAACCACTGATTCGTAAATAAAAAGACACGGTAATGGTAGAATACCTAGATTAATGAAGAGAGGCTTACATGAATCACGTGGGTGGGATTTGGTTATTATTCGTACAATTCGTTTTTGTAATCTAAACGTCTGGGAGCTATAAGATGTATTTCCCCAGAATATTATGCCATATCTCAGGCGGGAATGAACATTTGCGAAGTATACACAACGAGCAGTATGAAGGCTGACTGAATTTGCAAGATTTCTGAACGCGTAGCATAATGAACTTAATTTTGTGTTCAATTCATTTAAATGGACGTTCCATTTAAGGTTTGATTGAATTGAGAGACCTAAAAATTTTGTTGCCTTAACATCAGTCAATGGTACACTGTTCATTTTCAATGGAGCACAGAATTGTTTATTTGATATGGAAAACTGCATTAAAACCGTTTTCTTTTCGTTTACTATTAATTTGTTATTTCGGAACCAATTTGAAACGTCTGATATTGTACTATTTACGGTTTCTTTATTGCAAAGGATGGTCGTATCATCCGCAAAGAGAACCGTTCTTCCGTTTCGAATCGTACAGAGTAAATACGTACAGAGTAAATAGCATGTGAAAGTACTTAATAATAACACATAACGCCAAAACATGACGGAAATTATTTTTACAATTCGTAAAATGCATGGAATTATGAAATCTTTTAAGTTGCGTGAGATTTGCATTAGAAATATATAACATACATGTTTCACGACAAATAACATTCAGCATTGACATTCCATGAATAATGGAATAAAAGCACACTAGTACAGGGAGATAAATAAGTTTACGTTAAATAATCCTTCAACTGAGGAACCAGGGAGAGATTGATATCCTATCTACAATGTTTCTGACGACAGCCCACGCTAAGACTGAAGGTAACAGAGATGAATTTCCCTTTCATTTCGATTTTTCAAAGCAAAAATATTTCACGTTGGTCACATGCAAATAAAAAAAATAACAACTCCTACAAAAACTTTTCCATTTACGTAAATCAAAACGGATGTTTTGCAGCGTAATCAGAGGTGATTGTGGATACACAAGCACTATGATGTGTACGTGAGGCTTCTTTTTAAAGAGAGGTCCGTGAGAGCGTAAAAGAAACTAAGTTACACGCGAATAAAACAGACCGGGAAGCACGAAATGAGAGTTTCATTCACCACCCATTTACACACGCAAAGGGTTTCAGAACAAACTACAAACGAATCATCACAAAGGAGCACTTTCCTATATGCTCCAAACGCATGTAAGGGAACTAAAGAGACTTAACAGAACGTTTTGCATATGTATGTGAATGTGTGTGAAGGAACAAAACTTTGCTTCAGTAAACAACGTTCTGATTTTTTCTCAACCTCATCCAAAATTATTCTCTGTTATATATTTCAATGTTTTTCAAGACCTAATTATTACACGTCACCAATTATCAACCGCTGAAGGTCAGTGACAAAAATGCGTAGGTATCACAAATCACGGACACAAACACTCTGAAAAACCTTCATGTACATACTAATGTAATAAATGTATCTGCATTATAATACTAGTATGATTAATTCCCGCCACAAAAAACGATTGATTGGCATATGGCATTAATAAAATCCGATTAAATATCGAATATTAAATTTGGACCTATCAACCTGCCAATTTCTATACCATTCAATGCAGTGGCACTTTGAAAAATCGCAAGGGGGAAAAACGCATTTGCTTCGCTCAAACGGATCTGTGTTCACATCGGTAGTGCAAACGCGACAGAGCAGGTGATCGCGAATAAAAAAGTACAGTATGAAATTCAGGTGAACGAGCGCCGAGTGTTTCCGAACGTGACGCCTACACAAAACAAACAATCGCCGTCCGCACCCAGCCCCGCCCCCACGCTCTCTGCGCACACGCCCGCGCCACCCGCACCCTCCCCGCCCTCCCTTTCCAATTCATGAGCGCACACGCTAGACGCCCCTTTTAGCTGTTGCCGGCAAAATGATGCTACTCATTCGCTTTGCTCCTAGCTCGCGAAAGACCGAGAGAGCGAGAGCGAGAGAGCAAGGGAGAACGAGAGAGCGAGAGTGAGCGAGAGCTAGCGAGAGAGAGCCAGAGCGAGCGAGCGAGAGAGAGCGAGCGAGAGAGATAGCGAGAACGAGCGAGTGAGAGAGAGCGAGCGAGATAGAGCGAGAGAGAGAGAGAGTGTGGGAGAGAGTGAGAGAGCGCGCGCGAGAGAGAGAGAAGAAAGAGAGCGACAAGGGCGATAAGGAAAGGGAAGGGATGTACAGAGAGAGAGAGAGCGACAAGGACGATGAGGAAGAGGTAGGGACGTACATAGAGAGAGAGAGACAGGACGCTGAGAAAGGGGAAGGGATAGAGAGAGAGAGAGAGAGAGAGAGAGAGAGAGAGAGAGAGCGCCTAGCGTGAAAGAGTCCTGTCGTGAACGACTCATCTCCATCAGCATCAAAGAGGTTGATTGCGTGTTCTCCGGCCTCTCTTTGCAGTTCGTTAGTCTGATCGGTTGGTCTCGGGCGGAAACACGACCGCTGGAATTTTGGAAAGAGACTGGAGTACAACGCTACATGAAGGGAGCGCGAATGCAACGACCTGCAGGTTTGCTAGGACAAACAAATTTTGAGAATACAGAAATCGTGCTGTAGAATGTATAAAACGGTAGTCTTTAATGCTTAATGTAGTAGCGGGTAGCTCGTTGGACTTGAGAGTTCTAATGGACCAATCAGCAGCTGATTGTTAATGTAAACGTCCGATGGTTTCATTTGAGTGCGTTAATATGAAATTAAATTACTTCACAATAAGTTCAAGACTATAAAAAGTGCAAAAAATATATTTTTTCTCGTCAGGACTGCATACGTGTATCTGTCGTCTTCTCTTCCTCGTTTTAGTTTTCTCTCTCTATATTGTAAGTTCATTCTTGAAATTAATTACTTACATCGTACTTCCTTAAATATATTTTTGTATTCATAAAATTCTGTATCATTGTTTTTATTTAGTGCATCAACCGCACTTCATAGATCCGAACCAAACATAAGCGCGTGAACTATTATTACGTTTTTCATTATTATACGGCGTCCTCATTTTGAGATCTTTTCTGAGGACATTTCTAGTTAAGTATAATTTATTCCCTTTGTAAAAATTACTGAACTGTACAACCTCAAAAGACATACTTATCCTAGAAGAAAACTATAGTCTGAAATTCTTGAAAGCTGGGTATTGATGCTCCTGGTGTTTTCACAAGCGTTCAAATCTTCGTCTACAATGCCTAGCAGCTACACGTCTGTGGTAGTTTGGGAGGGAGTGACCTATATTGAACATATTCAATGTAAGTTTGCTCTTTGATAATGTAAATAGTCATTATTTAACCTAGTAAAAGAGTACAAGTTAGATTATGTCAAGGTAGTACGTTGCTTCTCGGTAAGGGATTCATGTTCTTAAAATACATATTTTCGTTATTAATTAATTAACATCGGTTAACTTAGTCCCATTTAAAGAACGTTTTCATCACAAATAGTCGTATTTTCTTTCGATTCATTGATTGATTCGTGATTCCAAACGCGTCAACTGCTAAGGTCATTAGTCCCGTTAGTCTAGTGCGTATTTTTATCACGGGAGATGGAGGTGATCTTATCCCACTGACTGTCGAGATTCGGGGCTAACCTACGCGTCCGCGTGCGTGGATTTTCCTCAACCAGGTATCTCCCAGCAGCGTGGTACCGCCCTAGCCAGGACTAGTTCTAAGCTTCCGACTGATCTCCTGACAAGTGCGTTAGTGTAGTGCATGTAAGTGTGTGCGTAACTTAAGGATGAAGATAGGACAAGCAAGAGGATAGAAATGTCGCGTGCGGCCCTTGGCCCATTTGTTGGGTACTGCTCCAGCATTCGCTTGGTGTTGACAGGAGAAACCACGGAAAACCATCGATCAGAGCAGCCGGCCACTACGATTCTCCTTTATTCAGTGGCCGAATTCGACCCAGCTGCCTAGTCAGTGTCGTAATTCCTGCCACCGCGGGAGTCGAATCCTAGGACCTCCCGGTTAGAAGCAGTGACATCAGTTGATGCCCTGAGCCACCTTTCCCGGTGACCGAATTCGACCAACCTATGCATAGCCATTATCCAACTTCCGCCTCAGAGAATCTCACCGTAGAACCTCCCGGTCAGAGAATGTGTAGGGGCAACAGAAGTAGCCCTGATAAACTTGAGCGGGTGTAAGCTCCGAAGCTCTCTCCAGAACTTGCTGTTCGTTCGTGGTCTCCGCCGTGTTTTATTCCGTTTTCTAGCGGGGAAATGGACAGCAACGGCCGAGGTGGCCCAGAGTACCTTACTCTGCTCACACGCTACGTTGACCACGACGCCACGAGTTTACAACCTTCCAGGACCGTTACACTTTGAACGATCATTCTTTGGTACTGATAACTCGCAGGCACATGTTGGAATGTCAAATAGAGAAGCTCTCGCATAGCTGGAAAAAATTACTTTATCAGATATTTTCTTAACTCAGTAACGCTAGAATTAATTTTGTTGCACGTGGCATGCTCTCATTGTTAATAGGTTATTGTATGTGAAATAATTAATGTTATATTTTATGAACGGGAGTTAAGATTGGGACACTATTTGAAAGACATTTTGATACGTTCAACAATACAAAGTTGAAACATTTGTACTCACATATGGGGGAAAGCATCTCTTCCATGCCCTATCTGCTACTCAGTCATCTACATACGAAGCGTCACTCTTGTGGAGAAACTCGCTACCTTAACGAATTTGGCTAGCAACGCCGGTTTCACGTTCACGGTCTTTCAGTATTCGTCAGGATGAACTCAGTAAACCATCTCAGTATTCGTCTGGTTGAACGAGCGAAACCACGAAATCCCGGCCAGAATGGCCTGCACAGGGATTGAACCCGGCCTCCCTAATGCGAAGTTAGCGCACTACACCCTGAGCCACTTTGCTCGGTGTAATGAGGGTTGCATGAAATAAACTTTTGTAAAATAAAAACAATTAAAAAAGAGTGATGCTACACCAGCACGTACTTTCTCGATTTATGTGTAATGGCTACGCAATTTTGTTTTACTACATGAACCTTCTGAAGTGCTTCCAAACAAAAGACACTTTTTTTCCTGCGCTGAGAATCGAACCGAGATCCTTCGAGTCAACATGCGAAGCACGTTATCTCTTTACCATCTCTCACGCAGGTATACCCAGCTTTTCCGACGCTTAAAATAGTAGAGGTTCCTTGCACTATTTTTAACATGCAAATTTATTGAAAATTCGAGTTCTACGAAAATGAGAAATGTTGTAACTTTTAAGCGTCAATTAACTATCCGAGGAAAAACCTGAATGAAAAAAATTGGAGGCGTTTTTGACAAACATGTAATGCGAGAAACTATGTGCTGTTGTAGCACCCATAGTTTAAAAATTCTATTAAGACTTCTTGTAAAATATCCCCCAAAATCAAAATATTCGTTTAAAACTCCCAGGGCCTTGAGTTCGTTCAAATCGATCGAGGGATATCAATTTTGGGGAAAATCGGCTGAACGGTTTAGGTCTCCATCGTATTACACATAAAAAAATCGTCTTACTACCTCGAGAACATTCACGAAATAGCTGTGTCCCCCACTCACACGTCACAACAGAAATCAAGAAAACCTGCGTAAATGGTGAAGCTACATTTGTGTCCAGAAGCAAAAAATGAAGTCTTCGCAGCATTTACTCAATGAATCAAGTGAAACTGCATGAAAACATGAACGAAATGGGACTCATTGACACAGATGATAAAGCTGAATCTCAATATTTTGAACAACTAGATAGTAATCAATAACTGATTGAATAACTGATAATTGAATAACTGATGGAAGAACTAACTTAAGCACAAGAATACGCTAAAAACCGAACACAACTGAAGAGATGAAACTTACTAGTACAAGAGTTATTAAACTATGAGCACAAAAGTTATTCACATTTCTCAGCGTTTCCACAAAACGGAAGAATCGACTTGGAGAACTTCTACCAACTCCAGTCTTCTCTTCATGCTTTACTTTTAGATATTCGAAAGAATTTAAGACTGTTTTCGTTCTGGCACATTTTCATTGAATTCTTAAAACAACAATAGTATACCGACATTCCTTACCAGAGGCATTTGACGATACACAGATACTTTAAGTATTTCATTACATACCATATAAATGTTAAATTAACTATAAATAATCCATAACAAGTAGACAAATACTAGACGTACAAATTGTCATTAATAAACAGACATTGAATGTTCCCCGACCCATTTATCCCAAAAAAGTCTAGTTGAGATAAAATTCATCATGTAATCACGTTCAGAAGTTTGATCTAATATTTCATCCTCTGAACCACAACATACCCAATATTCTGCACAGTCTACATTATAACATACTATATCGTCCACTTTATTATTTATTCACCCATCTATTATTGAATCCTTGATTAGAATAATAATGACATCAATTTTAACCACAATTATACGGATATAGATCGCGTAACAAGACCTGTCCAAAAATTGGTCATCATCAAAATGTATGAATTATTAATTTCGAGCTTGCCAATCTCGGATACGATGTAACGTAACACAGGATGACTCAACCATGAACGAATATTCATATTAATTTGCTCGATAAACGTGATATCCCACAGAATACAGAAACAATAAAGCTGCATAGAAAATCGCAGAGCTGGTTATATTATTTTACAAGATGTCAAGAACGAATAAATGAAATTATCTTTTACCACGTATAAAATGTTATGTAATATTTCGTTTAAATAATAAGGACGATAGTTTTAAGTTGCAGTTAAACATAATAGGAGGGTTAGTATTGTTTTTTAACACACTATTTCTTTTCAAGTTTTCAAAAATGTTGACCACATAGCGTGCCAACATTTATCTTCTTTTATATACAATTGTTAAAATGCCTGAAGTATGTTATATTTGGATTATTAAAAACTATTTTTTCTATTTAAAAAATATTATATTTTCGATGATTACAATGGTATTTAATATAGCATTCAGTAAATTGTAGTATTTGCCACACACAAGTGGCTGTACCTCCTTGTATTTGTTCAATTTTATTTTCGTAATAATTAAAATTCTTCCAACTAAATAACAGAAAAGCAATGCAATAACTAGCAACAAATTGCATTAAAATTGACTAAGATTCTGAAATATCTAATAATTAAACGCCCTATGCGACCTGTGAATGTTATACACCATTGCTTTATTTATGACCAAATAAACTGCACTGAATTAGGAAAAAATAAGTTTGTAGGGCAAAGATACATCGAATAAATAGTTAACAAAACTATGCGTTGTACTAGTTGACGTCAATTAACAGACCTGTCTAACACATAGATTCATAAAAAAACAGTTATAGAAACTGTTATAGAACTGTAAGAAAATTTCAGAAGGATTTTTTATTTTACTTATTTACGGTCGCTTTTTAACAAAGGTCATTAACAACAACCCACAATATAAAATAGATTTGAAAATCCCAAAACTCCTTGGCAAAATTTTCATAGGCAAAATTTCTACAGAACCTCATAGGGTGTTGTATCGCAACACAAGTTTTTTTTAAGTATAGGGTGTTGGAACCGTTTAATTTGCAACTCTCTTAAGACGAAGTTCGAGTCACCTGACTGAGGGTTCTCTAGTGCTAGGGAATATACAGAAAAACATTGGAATATTGTTGTGTGACGAAAGATCACATTTAACTGATTGTCTTTAATTGTTCTTCGTGCCAAATGTAAGAAAAAAATTAGAATTCTATATTTCGTTGCTACTGCAATTTACTCTTCGTTTATACATATTATGTTAAAATATTCTTATACTAAGGATTTCATTATACTCACAGGTCCTTAATAACTATTATCACTATAATCATCATCATAATCAATATAATTCATCATCATTATCCACTTTCCTATAATGCAATTCTGAGTGAAATCAGTATTCACATAATTTCTCATCAATGTCACAATGCTTATGCGTCTCTATAAGTATTTTCACTAATTTGTTCACGATTTGAAACGATGTTTCACGTCATTAAGCATTCTACATTTACATTGTCCGCAATAATTTATTTATTTTTTTCCCCAGTAGTCGCCTGGAGAAAAAGAGCATCCTACACTTGCCAACATGAAAAGCTAACTCGGCAGCTGCAGTGGAAATGCCGAATGTATGGCCAGTGACGATTGTATTCAGGTGGTATGGACACAAGGATTTAATTTTCTAGAAATATTTGCACAACACGTAAAACGCCATTTCCCATTCAAACTCTCAATTCAGTTGAACTCGCCTGGAAAATGTGAAAGCCGCCGTTTCAATGAGCCGCTGTAACTGGTGTAGACACGATGGATTTTGCTAGCCTATTTTTCGACAGGCCTTTTCGCGCGTTGTTGAGAAGACCAATTAGAACGAATGGATGACTTCCAGTGCCTTGTCATACCAAGTGAAAGATGTGTTGTTTAGAATAATGAAAGTATGGCCCAGAATAACGCATTGAATCAATCACAAATTTATTGCAGAATCGAATTTATTAATATTTTAAATTTAAAACATTGTGTTTTCGCAATTGTTTGCGCTCCCTCTACTGTTCAAACAACGTGAATGCTTCTTCGTTCTGTTCATTTACACTCATAACCGAATACACTCGTATTACACTCGTAACCGAATCATTGAAGAGCCAAGCCTCTTTTAATGACTTAAATCGGTGATCATTTTAGTAGGTAGTAAATGTTTTAAAACTGTTAAATTGTTTACTAAAATTTCCCGATCCAAGAATTTATTAGCACTTCTCACAATAAAATTCTTAAATTTATTTAGGGTCATTGATGAAACTGAAATAATAACGTCATACAGCGATACAAAATAATAAGAAAATTATGTATTAAGTTTTCTGGCATATCCTCAGTATCCGGCATGCATATGAAACCGATTGAAACAGAGATGAGAGTAAAGTACATACTGCTATTTCATTTGAAAAGTCACTTGAGAGGAAAACAACAACAAAGAGTGCAATCGGTCCCAATTGGGATACTAGGTGCTTAATTTGAACTCAAGGTCTCCTAAGTTCTCTAATTCATAAGAAATGCAGTGTTATATAATTCAAAATAATTAATATATTGAATGAATAAATTTTAAATCAGCATTAATAAAATATATAGTCAGATAAAAATACGTACTACTGAATTCCTCTTGAATAGAAACAAATAAGATAAAATATTATATTTTAAGATATAATTTAGAGATCTTATTTGGATTGTTTATATATTTTTAGTTTTTATTAAGAACATGGAAATTAAAAATCTAAAATGGTTTAAATGGAGGACTTTTCCTGTAAAGGATAATGGTTTCTAATCATTAAACAACGCCTTGAAGTTGTTTTGTGGGGTTGAGCAAAACAAATAGGCCTACTGTTTATTACTGACATTTCTCGAATCGAGGTACTACAATACATAATTTCATCCATTATTTATCGGTTACGGAATGATATTTCAAGTGATATCTTTCTAATACGTCAGCCATCTCTTCACTGAAATAAAAAAGGGAAATTTGAGGAAACTATATATTTAGAATTTGGAACTTTAAGATCATTAAAGAAACCGATACTTATGCAATATAATTAAATGTGATGTACTCAACAATCATTAAAAAACTTACAAAACAATGGAAGCATTTTTTGAGAAAATCGTATTTACATATTTTTGAAAAATTGTTATATTTCAAATATTATTGATATAAAAAATAACAAACTTGTATTTAAAAAAAAACTGTAATGAAAAAATAATATTTAAATTAAGGATTTCTATTAAGGATAAAATACTTCACGTCAGTAATGAGCGTGTAGTGCAGTTTCAAAAAGTCAAAATTTCAGAAATTTGATAGAAATCGGGATTTTACATAATTAAGTTTATTTTTCTTCATTTTTGAAAAACTAAAGCGAAAATCGAAGTAATTTATGAGGAAATGTCCTTTATGTGAAGTTCCTCCAAAAATTGAAAGATCCCTTTCAAATAGGCAGGGCTTCGAGTTTGACTAGGTTCTTTCAGAAACATTCATTTGGGGCAATTCCTGTCCACGACTTATGCGTTAGTGTTGTTCACACGGACGGATTGTGTACAACATATTTTACTTATCAGAGAAACCCACAAAATACACATTTCCGTGAAAACGCCGACTGTCAGTTTCCACCATTACAATTTTTTCTCTATACTACCTCTACGTATGCAAAAAACTAAATACTGAACAATTAAAGGGGCAGACTAATGGTAAAATTATTGCGGGAAATATAGTAAAATTATTTCGGGAGGTGGATTGTTGTCCAGTAGTCAATTACATTTACAATAACAATCCAAAACCTATTTGAGTGTACAAACCACTAATACACAATTCAAGAAAACATAATAAAATCTGTGAATAGGAACCACAAAACCAAGGTAATCATCCCAGGCATCCGCAAAGTGGAGCCACTGCGCTCCAAAAAGCGTTGGATTTTCTCCCAGCGGCTTGCGCCGTTCTATTTCTCAGTGGCCGCGGGAAATCTTCGTTGAAGCCAGAGAGCTTCTTGGAAAGTCGGCCTCCCGTCCACGTCGGAGAGATCTGCGTGCACGGGGAGAGGGCGCGGGGGGGGGGGGGCCCAGTCAATCGCGACTGGAGAAAGGCCGGCTGTCGAGGGAGCGGGGAGGCACGAGGGGAGACAGGAAGAGTGGCGATGCCAAGCTGGACGTGGATTGCGAAACTGACAGGGGGAACGGGAGGACGACGGTGGACGATGAAGGCTGGGGGGGGGGAGGGTTTGGGACAACCGGGAACGGATCAGGGTGGAAGATGGAGGGGCCGGGTGAGGTGAGGTGGGGTGGAGTTGGGTAAAATGGGGTTGGGTAGAGTTGGGGTTGGGAACTCGCTCCGGAGGGCACAGAGCGCGGGCGAAGAGTCGCGGCGCTGAGCGAGGGTAGGATGGGTGTAGTGAGCGGGTAAACAAAAGAAGGTGCAGGGCTAAGGGCAGAGTGACTGCGAACACTGGGTATAGAGGAGGAGGATGAACTAGCGACGGCAAGCGGGGGCGGCGAGCGGGGGCGGCGAGCGGGGGCGGCGA